>JAVJIF010024416.1:0-79589 GCA_038442645.1 Agave tequilana | reverse complement strand
GTTTTTTTGTATTCGTACCGATCCCCTGTATCGGCACTATTTTCCTGTATAGCGATATCTACTATGCTTATTACTAAATATTGTTATTACTTGACACCTACTCATGCATGTTATCACCTGACACCTGTTTGATGTCAATTATCATCTGCCACCTGATATATTATTACTTGACTTGAGATTATCATATTTTGAGAATCCTGTCCTGCTATCATTATTATATACATTGACCTATATTTCTAGTAATTATGTACTCCTGTTACCTCTGAACTCTTACACATATCCTACTGCTATTCCTATAATATGATAATTACATAATAATAAACTATAAAAGAACATTACATCGGGTAAAGGAAAAACTGATGGGTTCAAGTGGTGAATATGTTTACAATGGTATTAGTTATGTTATGAAACTAAAACTTTCGGTCCTACCTGAAGCCTCTAGATTTTTCGAGGGAGTGCTGACTCCCTATCTCCTGTTATATTCCTAAATTGGCATAATATAAGACCCATTTCCTGTTTGCCCAGCGGCAGGTTCCGGGTCAGCACCAAAACATCCTGGACCATGGTCCCGGGTTTGTACGGGACCCATTGTAAGCATAACCCATTTATCTCATCATCAATTTTTAATAACAACCTCGACTTACTCATATATAGATGTATTTGGGATAGAACGCACGCCTGTACACATACTTAGATATATGGGTCGAACGAGTAATAATAAAAAAACCTAATTAATAATTTGTCGTGCTGTTTTGTAGTTTGGGTTGTATACACTCAGATTACAGCGAAGTGAGGCATAAGGTATATAGATGAGGATTTTCTTGTTTGGATTATTCCTTCGATTTACTTGTCTTATGAAGCCGTAAATTGAGCTTGTACAATTGGTTTTGCTTGTATTCGGTATTATTGGTTATCGATTTTCTATCAATTTTATGTTGCTTTCTTAACTTAGGAGACAACTCAGGTTATATGAACTCAGGATACGGTGATGTGAGATATAGGGTTTACAGATGAGGGTTTCCTTTTTTGGATTATTCCTTCAATGTACTAATCTCACGGAAAGGTAATTTGGGGTTATATAACTGGTTTTGCTATATTATCTTTCTTACTCCTTGCTTGATCGTGTATGCCTATAATTTAGGCTATATAACCGTGGATCATAGGCAGACTGTCTAGGGTCCTTTTCTTCCAGGCCCCCTTGTTAGGCACTCGAGTTTTCCTTTTTAACTTGTGAGCATCTTCTGTACTGTTCATAATTGTATATTTATTTGTATTTTCGTATTTACGCCTATCGGTGATGTAATATTTTTGTAATATTATGTCACATATTATGATAACTTTGTAATTGTACTGATATGTTGAAATGTATAATGCACCATATACTTTCATACTCTGATTCTTTCTTGTATTGATGCTTAGCGTATATATGTTAGGGTATTTCTGACCTACGTATATACATCCTATTAACGTCTCCGTATTCGCGGGATCGGGTCGTTACAGTATGGTATTAGAGCTTAGGCTCTCACATCCTTAGTACGTCCAGATGGCAAATTAATGGTAAAGAAATTTGCAAATAGATTGCGTGAATTTCAATTATACAATCTAACTATAAGTATAGAGTTATCTATTTCTTTTTTATCATTCCTTCCTTGATTCTTGAGTCCTTTCTATCTTTTCGTTTTTCCGTTCCCATCTTTTTTATACCAACTTAAGATATGGATAGATTAGAGATGTAGCGGCAGAGTACTGAATGAAGCTATTATACGATCTCTTAGACCAACTCTACGAAGCTCGGGTATTCTCAGAATCGTTCTGCAGTCAAACTATTATCCAGAAGTTAGTATTCAGGTTTCTCTACGATTATTCTATATTCGTGGTTATATCTTTCAGAGCGATCGACGCTCAATATTCAGAATGCTTAACTATCAGTCTTCTTTAATTATATTCAGAATTATTAGAGTTTTCTTTATCTTCGATATTCTAGTTTATTCTCAGAGTAATAGTAAGCATCCATTACATCGAGAATTATACTACAAACTTTTCATCAAGTACAGCTTCATGTTCCTCAGATAAAGAAGTGATATCGGGTCAGTATTATTTAGCATCGTTCAAAAATTTATAAACCAGGAAGTGCAGAAGATGTCCATGTTTTGATTATTGTTCAGTCGACTTGGGAGTGTTACCCTTAGTTATTTATATCGTAATTGGTATAATCCTCGTCCATATCTTTTCTGTGTTCATTTTCCCCTAATCGAAATTCGAGAACAAAATTTTTATAAGGTGGATGGAATGTAACACCCATTCCCAGAATACGTACTTAGTTACATATTTAGATTTTTTGATCATATTTTTTGATTTACTTCATGTATTTTTTGTTTTATGATTATTTATGCGATCGTTTTGCATGAGATCTGGATTCGTGGATTTAGAGTCAACCCTAGTCTGAACCAGGGACCCGATCCTAGTGTATTACTCTTTTTGATCTTTTAATAATCAAATTTGATTGATTTTAGTTTTAAATATTATTTTCTAATATTTTACATTTTTTATGATTTTTTGAAAATTTTCTGAATTAAATTGCAAATTCTTCAAAATCGGATCGACTGGTATCGCTGGTCGATTCTAGGATTTTTAATTTATAAATGGAGTAAAATTTTTAAAATATGCTTTTAAATTATTTTTTAGAATCATATTTTCTACTTTAATGTATTTTTGGTGATTATTTTGAATTTATCAAAACTCGGCAGGACTTGGTGTCAGCCGGTATCACTGGTTGATTTAAGAATTTTTAATTTAAAAATGAGATTTAATTTCTAAAAACTGATTTAATATTATTTCTCAGAATGATGTTTTTTACCTCTCGGTATTTTTGGGATTTTTCTGAGTTACTCAAATTTATCCTATTATAATAATATTTTATATTCGATTTTTCTTCCTTTTTCTTTCTTCCCTTTCTCCTCTTTCTTTCTTTTTCTTTTCCCCTGCTCCCACATGGCCAAGCCACTCCCCCCACCCGCCTTTTCACGTGGCCATCCCCCCAATGACATCTCTCTCACTCACTCTCTTTCAATCTCTATCTATCTCTCTTACATTTCACTTTCTTTGTCTCTCCCCTAATCTCTTCCTCTCTCCTCTGAAGACCCGCGACCCCCTCTCCCTCTGGTGACCTTTGGCTAGCCAACCCCACGCCAGTGACCACCTCTAGTGATGACGGCCGCCTCTCCCCTAATCTATCCTCCTTTCTCAACCCCACACCCCTATCTCTTCTTCTCCACTAAACCACGACCTCCACTTTCACCATTACCTCAACCACCAACCTCTCTAGCTATCTCCAGCTCCAGCAAACCCCCGTCACAGGCGACACCTTCTCGGCCTCATCCTTGGCCGGCCACCTCCTCTCCAATCACCAACATTAACAACAACCTCGACTACATCACCAACCTCCATCTCTCCCCTTCTTTTTCTCTTTCTTTTTCTTCTTCAATTAACCACCTTCCCCACCCAATACACCACCTCAAGTCATCACCACTTCCATCACCTCTCCACCACTACACCACCACGCCCATCCACCATCATTCCTACTAAAAACACCATCACGACACCATCATCTTCACCTCCATTAACACCCAACTTCCCTCCCTTCCTTCGGGTGGTCGGCGGCCACCCCTGGCCATGGCCGGCCACCTCCTCGGTGTCACGTAGCCCCACGATAGGGCATGAGGCCTATGCGTGAGCAAGGGGGCTGCTGTCAGCCCCCCTCTCTCCCAGTTCGCTCTATCTATCTCTCATGTACTCTCTCTCCTCTCTTTCTCTCTCCTCTCTATTACTCTCTTTTCTCTCTCTCCCCTCTTTCATTCTCTCTAACTATATATAATATAATTTAATATATTTATTGTCAGCCTGTGGCACGTGTTTCTGTGATTCCAGATTACACGGTATTTTTTTGAAGATTTTTAGGCGAGTGTTCTTGCCTCTTACTGGGTTTTCCCGCTTAGACGGGTGATCACACACGTGCGCTGCATGTTTTCATATGATATGTGTCACACTGCTGTATTTTTATTTAACTAAAACTCTGCTATTAATATATTTTCATATTTAATGGCATGTAGGGTAATTAAGAAAGAAAAAAGAGATAGACAAATTTATCCAATTAAATCTAAAAATTCAAAGGAAAGGGGATCGATTCAAATCCAGAGGTTCTAAAGGTCATCCTATCTGAAGACCGGTATATCAGATGAGATAATATTATTCAAATTCAAAAGAAAAATAGATTAGAAGAAGACCCTATCGGTTTCACTGAGGATAAAGAGATAAATCGTCAAATCTAAAGCTGAAATTTAAAATCTAAAAGGATAAATGGATAGAGAGAAGATCACGGATGAGATGAAGCAATTTAGACTCAGATTCAGACTGAATATATTTTAGTATTTGAATCATAACTTTGCTATCAAAACTCAAATCTGATGATTCAAGATGATCTAGAAAGAAGACTTAAAAGGGTACAACTCTTACATTGATTACTGTTTCTAATTCTATTATTTGATAAGTTATTTTCAGCAATCAACACGCCAACAAGCTGCAGATTAGAATTGAATATCCATGTCAAATCAAGTTTGGAGATAAGAAGAGGATTCAAATTCAAAAATAGCAGCTTCCCTTATATTTTCTCAGTTCCTTATCCATTTCTATGCTATAAATACCCACACATTAGAGGCAGAGGGACCAAAGACTAATATAAGTTTTTCTCTTTATTTTTAGGTTTAGAATCATTGTTAGATAGTTAATGAGAAGTTGTATCTCAGTTTTTAATTTGTAGTTCAGTCTAGAGACAAGTGAGAGAGAGGAAAAGAGTGATTGTAATCTGAAGTTGAAGTGACATCAATAAAGAATCAAGACCTCTCTTCTTCTTCAATTCCAGGTATATTTCATTCCATTTACATGTCTTGTTTTACATCAATCATGAGTAGCTGAGCATTTTTCTGGCTTGCTAATCTATCTCTTATACCCCTTTCTCTTGATTGATTTCATGAAAGCAACCCCACTTGAATTATTAGTATGCCTAAGTCAAGCTCTGTTCTTGAAGGCACATGAGGATGGGCGTTAAACTTTAAACATTTATTTCAAAAATAAAACTATTTCTAAATCATTTTTATTCCATACTTGCTTCTCGCTTGATGGTTTAACATTTTATTTTTAATATTGTGCAAAGAAAAGTTTTCAGTCTTTGAAATAAAATCATCTTATTTGTTTTACTTGAACAATTAAAGGAGACTTTGTATTTTGCCTATGACTAGAGTGAAGCATTAAAGCTTTCTTGAGAAAATTAAATACTTGAATTGAAGATTAGCGAGCTTGGATCTTTTTCATAATTTAAATCACAACAAAAATTACTCTTAAAGCATTTTCTAAAAAGTCATCTTCTACAAAACCTTCTCCAAATTTTTAAGTTTTCTTTAAATCACTTCTCTACTCTCTATTTTCTTTTCAACTAAAAAATACCAACACCAATCTTTGTTTTTAAAACGATACATTGAAATGCTTTCATCGCATTCCTCCTTAAGGACACGACTTGTTAGCCCAAAGCTACACTGTAATTCTCACTGCATTTTCTTACAATCAACAGGTGATTGTATTTTACTCGTGTAAATATGTAATTTCTGGGACTGTTGATTGGTCACTGATATTACATATTTATCGTCACATTCTCATATTTATTATTTAATAAACTCTAATATTTAATTATCTTTTTCGCTAATTATGTGCATGGCCTCCACTAAATGAGATAGAGAAGAAACGAGCCCAAAGCCCATTTAAATTCTGATTTAATTCAAAATTAAATCAAATCAAGGATCGAGGCAAATCAGAGGAAATCAAAGAGATAAAACCAGTTGAAAAACCAATTAAATCTGATTTTTACATTCATTTGATTAAAGCTAAAAATCAAAGGAGGTTACGTCAAATCTAGCGCTCAAATCTGAAATATTATTGGATAAAGAGAAAAAGGAGGATAATAGGGAGCTGGACTCCCCAGGTGTGGCCATCTGGCCACACCCAGGCCATGAAAACACGGCCCGGGCCGCGTTTCTATGGAAATTTAGTTACGATACGAAAAGTGTTTGCTCTCCTTATCTTCAGATGCTCTCCCCTTTATGCATTTTGCTATAAATACCTGTAAATTCTAAGTATAGAGGGAACGATTCAACAGAGAGCATAGGGTAGGCTATTCTATAATTTATAACTTAGGTTTTTAGTTTTCTTTTATGTAATTTTTATTTTTTTTAATGTAACTAAGTGGAGAGGAAAGTTTCATGAAGGAATGAGAGTGAAGCTTGTACTGAGGATGACACCGGTGTTGGCCCAGAGGCCTTCCACTCTAGTTTTGATGATGATTAACTCATGTAGTTATGTGTACTAATAATCTTGTGATTTTAGTTTCAGATCATTAATCAAGTTATTAGTAGGTGATTAGCTTCAACAAGATGATTTGGAAGCTTTCACATGTTGATTCAAGAGCCCGAGCGTCAAAGATCATATATAGCACTTGCTCGGTGGATCAAAGAGTTTTGGATCGAGTCGGCTTGGAGATTGCGCTCTACAAGAAGACATCGGTACCATAGTTTAGTTTTGTGTTTAGATCCAAATTGTAAAGATTAGAATAGTATGATATGCTCAAGTTCACAACACACACGTTTCATGTTTTGGTTTTCGGTCTTTGGTTTAACCGATCTTGGTTTTCATGAATAGATTATATCAAAACAAGTTTACATGGTTTAGTGTATATTAGATTTGTTCTATATACATGCATGCTTCAACTCTTAGACAAAACTTACTTTGATATACTTATTCATGTGTTTTATGTTTTGGTATTTTTAACAAAACATATTTTGGAATTAATGTCAAAAACATGGATATATATATGTTTCATGTATATAGGATTATATCGATATACATCATGCCTAAATGTTGTTTAATATCATGTTTTTGTATTTGGATGAGTTTTGGACAAAATGTATTTTCTATTAAAAAATCCAAGTTTTAGAAAATACAAGTTTTGGATTTTGGTAAAAATGATAAGACACAAAAATGTTTGAAAATGTTTATTATTTGTGATGAAATTTTTATCACATGTTTATATTTCAATATAAAATGAGAAAACTATTTTTTTATATTTTTACAAGTTTTTATGGATTTATTAGAATATTTTTTCATCCTGTTTTCTGACCCAGGACACTGGCTGACAGGCCAGGTCGGTCGACCGTGCGGTCTGCCGAACCAATGGCCGGTCGACCTAGAGGTCGACCGACGTGCACAGAACTGTGCACGTCTGGCAGCACAGTGGGACGGTCGGCCGGCCGGCCGACCGGACCAGAGAGCAGTGCTCTCTGTTCTTTTTGGTCGACCGGGCGGTCGACCGTCAGTTGCCAACGGTCAAAATCCGACCGTTTGACGGTCGACCGGGCGGTCGACCGATAGGTCATTTCTGGCAGTTTCTGCTGCCACGGCTTATATTTTTTCTGGGGGCTATAAATACCCCATTAAAGGCCAGTTTTCTATAAGAATTTTTGTGCGAATTTTTCCTTACTCTCTGGTGTTTTCACAGCAATCAAAAGAAGTTTTTTGATTTAAATTGAACAATCTATTTGGTGTTTTTGCTAGGGTTTGGAATATCAAAGAAAAGGGTTTTTGAAAAAAGAGTTTTGATTCAACTTCTATATCTTGGTTTCAGTTTTTCCCAGGATTTTCTTTGTGATTTTGATTTCCATTCCATTGGTTTTCTCCACACTTGAGCTACATCTACTTTCTTATTCTATAGGATCTTTGTGTGGGAGAAAGAGATTGTTTGTGGTTGTTGTTTAGACCACCAAGTTGTAAACCCAATCTTTTCTTGGCTTTGTGCCTTTGGGTTGTATCCCTCAAGTTGTGAGGTGATCCTTGTATTGGTTTGTGCTAATCCTCAAGTTGTGAGGTGATTGTTGTTGGCTTGGAAGTTGTGCCTCAAGGAGGAGGTTGTTTGTAAGGAGAGGAGTTGGGTACTCCTTATAATTGTGATTGCCCCAAATCCTCGGTGGAGGTTCCCTTTGTGAGAGTCCTTTGTGGACAAGCTAGTGGACTTAAAATCCTTCTGGGTGAAGGCGGGGATGTATAGCTGGGTGCTCGAACCTCGAAACATATCTTGTTGTTTACGCTTGATCCATTGACTCTCTCTATCTCTCTCTTTACTTTGTGCCTTGCAACTATTCATATTGTGCATTCATAATTGCTTGGCTTGGTTGTGTGTGCATCACTTGTTGATTGCACTTGAGTGTATTGCATTAAGTTTTTAAATTCCGCATTGAGTTCATAGATTAGCTATATCACCTGTTCACCCCCCTTCTAGGTGATTTTTCAACCGGTGTAAGTTCTTCTTTTCCTCATTTTTATTTGAATCGAATTAAAGTTCCATTTTTATGTTCTTTCTCTTCTTCTTCTCTTACTCTTCTTCTGCCGGTTTTTATGATAATCCAAATGAAATCTATAGCATCGAACATGCCTTGCCATTGCAAGTGCCCTTGATAGCTTATGGTGATGGATAGCTGTTTTTGTTTATTTTCTACTTTGATTTAAGTTCATAGTTTAAGTCTAGGAACGGGGAAGATCCTATTTGCCATATTTTGCTCACCTTCAAGACGAGATAAGTCTTTGTCAAGGATTCGAGATAAGTTATCAACTGAAAGAGGTATGTAAGTTATTTTAGGTTTTCTTCCTTTCTTTTAATATTTAGTTTAGATCACCTTCATCACCAACTATCAACTCTTTATTCTTTTATTTCTTTGTATAAGCTCATTTTTCATTTTTTTCACCTTCTCAAACTACCACTTTCTTCTTAACTTAACAATAGACTTTATTTTTCTTTTTTCTTTTTAAGAACAAGAGAAGAACTTTTAACCATTTTAAGTGAACTAAAAGAGAACTTACAACACGCTTCCATTGTAAGTCCCTCCTTGTGGATCACGCCCCACATAGCCACTTGCTATCACAGTAACATTGAGTAACATGCACTTCTATTCTTAAATTTTGAAATTCTGTATGTGCAGGTAAAAACTCAATCAAATTTTGGTATCGTTGCCGAGGAGGAACGCCAAGTAACTCTTTTTAATTTACTATTTTGGTTAACTTTCTTCTCTGTTCTTATGTACAGAAGGAGACATCAAGAAATTTTTTGCTGCAGTGGACATATAAGTGGCCCTAGACTCTGCTTAAGAAAGTAGAGTCCAGAAGCCCTCAGATTTGTCGCATTCCCGCAGCAATCTGAGTGAACTACTAATTTGTTATTTTTTGTAGTTAGTTGAATTGCAAAATATAAGTTTCTGTAGCTATTTATTTTCTTGTTTAACTCACTGTACATACTTTTCTAACGTCAACAGTAAATTGTTACTTGTAAATGCTAAAAAAACGTTTAGACTTGGATTTAGGTATGTGTCTATTTCGTTACATTTTCTATTTACTGTTGAAGAGTACTAGAGACAATGTATGCGTACATAGCATTTAGTATAAGGTTCATTCTTGCATAAAATATAGCTTGAGTGTTACTCTTTTGCTATATACTTATATACTGTACTAAGCTGAACTAAGGGCTTGTCCTATAAACAAGATAAGGTGGGAAAGTCATACCCTTCCTTAGCCCACAACCAATTTTCTCACTCACTAATCTAAGCTTAACTGAAAACTGAGTAGACATTGGCCCTATAGACATCTCAGACTCAATAGGAGACTGGCCTAAGGGAAAGTTGATTAGAATTTGACTCTTACTAAATCAGTGTCAAAGGTTGAGAATTAAGAGGTGAAACCTTGAAGAACAGTGGTTTGGCATAATTAGCTCGTTGCTTAGGCACGGATATCTCCTACTGGTCTTGCCCCTACTTGGCCGATTAACTTATAGTCTGATTCTGCAATATATCCCCTGTTGACAGTCTAACCAGTTAGGAGTCATTTAGGTCTAAGGTCTATCCTAACTTAGACTAGATTTTCTTTGTTTGTTTGTTTGCGTGTTTTTTATTTTTGTTTTTGATATCTTGGTGATAAGGATTATAATCGTAATTATTCATATGCATACAACGATTCATACTTCAACCCGACCTCTTATGACTTGGATACTACCAACTCGGCATATCATCTTTAACCAACCAAGTATGTCAGATTGATCTTATTCGAATCAATATATGATCCAGCCCCTATGTTATAAACAAGACTGGAATAATTATTACTATACTTCACAGAGTTAATGGGGATACAACTCCCCCGAGTCACATTGACAACCACCATTGCAACATCCAGCTTCAAATTTTTTGAGTCATGATCAACCAATAGAAGAAAAATCTGAGGTGATTAAAAGTATAAAGTCATGATTGCGTCCCAAGAGTAAAATTGAAAATGATGGATGCACAATTCCCAAAAATTTCCAAATCTAAGATCCTTACTTTATTTTCTAAGTCCCACTACAAGAAGAAGAACCTATGGAATTAAATAGGAGTACGAAAAATCTGATTCAATCTGAAAATTATTTTTCCTAATTTCTCAATAGGTTAGAAGCACAAATGAGTCATTTGATCAACACAGTGAACGATAGGAATGAGAAAACTCTATCTAACACATGTTCGACCATTCCCAATTGCCTGGCCATAGTTATGAAAATCAAAATCATGGTGTCTTAGAGACTTTCACCAAGATTTAATTTCACTGCACACACTTGAACTTGACCAATATCAACCCATTGACAAATTGGCTAGTTTTATTTTAATAAAATTGAACTTAAACATGAATGTGACCCCCGACCACAACTTTGTGATTCAATTCCAATTTTGAATCTATGTTGACTCCAGTATCCTTACCCAAGTTAGACCCTTTTTTGAGTCAACATTGATTTCTGTATCCATAGATTTTGAAATTGAACCACCTCTTTTGGATAGTCACATTTCATTGATAAAAAAATGTGAAATTAAATTCTTTGATTTGGACTAAACTCTTGAACCAAAACTGACTCTCGAACCCAAAGTTGATTTTTTCGAGTTAGTATTGGTTCCCGAACCTATCACTCTTGAGCCCAAGTCAACCATTACACCAAGTCACATTCTTTTATTGGACATATGTATAGACCATGATGACTCCGTGATGATTTTTCAGGACTGGTCATGTAAAGGGAATAATTTTCATGATAAGATCTTTCATGATCCTATTCATATTGGGGATTATAAATATGTAAATAGAAAAGAGGTCAATAAAGGTGGGTTCCATGAACCACCACATTATCTTGATTAGGTAGCAACACTTGACCCAATCCGACCACCACCAAAACCACCACCTTAAGGTAATATTTTTCTTCCCTTTCTTTTTTTTTCATGCATTTATGCATTCATCCATACATTGAGGACAATGTATGAAATAGGCGTGAGGGAGGGTTTAAACATAACATGGTTTTCTTTTTATTTAAAAAAATTAATATTTTCTTTGCTTTTAAAAACTTTTTGAAAACAGAAACAATATTTTGATCTATTTTTTGTATGAAATTGAGTTAATTTTAAGGAATAGGAGAATCATAATTAGGACTTCTTATATTTGGTCAAAATAAGATTATTTGTTTGATTTCTAGGGTTAGGAAGAAAATTTGAAAAAGTAATTTAGCCTTGATTTTTACCTTGATGAAAATATGCATACTTTATACATTACACACTCAGGGTTCAAAACAAAAGATTCTTATGCCTTACTAATATATATATATATATATATATATATATATATATATATATATATATATATATATATATATATATATATATATATATATCAAAAAAAATTCTGATTAAGCTGGGTACTTGTGCCTCATAAAGCATAAGTATTCACGCCTAAAAGTGATCCATATAATAAATAAAATCCTTAGTTTGTGACCTTACTTGCTCGAGTCCTTAAGTCTTAGGGTATTTTCTCACCCAGTGCCCTAAAATCGTCCAATTTCAGTGTCACCGACTAAAGGCTCATTATGTGAGCAGCTTAGAAAGCCTAATAGAACTAAAAAATAATACCTCCAAAAATATAAAAAAATAAATACATAAATAAGGCATAAGAGTTAGCGTTAAAGAACCCTAGTCAAAATTTCACGGTCACGAAGGTGCATATAATTTAGAGTAAAGTAATAGACTAGATGAGAAATACAGTTTGACACTTTACTTTGATTGATAATAAGTTTTTGAATAGAAACTAAGTTTAGGAATAAAAAATTCGATTTTCTTATAAGTTATAGATTACTTAAACTCTTACAATAATACTTCAAATTTTTGTCTCCTTTTCAAAATGCTTTTCAAAATACTAATACTTTGTTTCTCCTTCTTTATGTATTTATGGGTGTAACCCACTGAAAACCTCATGAGATAAATCTGACCTCTAAGGGTAACCTAGAGGTTTAACGGCTTGTTGCACATACTAATTGCAACCATAATTCCTACGAAAGTGAGGTAGAATAAGTTAGCTCTGTCTTACTTTTTATTTGATTTGCTCGAGGACAAGAAAAAATAGGTGTGGCAGTGTGATCGGTCACTGATATTGTATATTTATTATCACATTTAATATTATTGTTTAATTTAATAACTCTGCTATTTAATTATCTTTTTGGCTAATTATGTTCAAGGCCTCTACTAAATGAGATGGAGAAGAAATGATCCCAAAAACCCATTTAAATTCTGATTTAATTCAGAATTAAATCAAATCAAGGATCAAGACAAATCAGAGCAAATCAAAGAGAGAAAACCACTTGAAAACTAACTAAATCAGATTTTTTTACAAATCAATTTGATTAAAGCTGAAAATCAAAGGAGTTATGTCAAATCCAGCGCTCAAAGCTGAAATGTTATTGGATAAAGGGAAAAAGGAGGACAATAGGGGGACGCGGTCCTGGCCATGTTTTCACAATAATTTACTTAAGATACAGGGAGAATTTGCTTCCCCTATCTTCAAACGCTCTCTCCCTTCTGTATTTTAATATAAATACCTGTAAATTCTCAGTACAGAGGAACGATTTAGCAGAGAGCAAAGGCTAGGCTATTCTGTAGTTTGTAACTTAGGCTTTTAGTTTTCTTTTATGTAATTTTCATTTTTCTTTATGTAACTGAGAGGAGAGGAAAGTATCCTGGAGGAATGAGAGTGAAGCTTATACTGAGGGTGACATTAGTGTAAGTTCTTCTTTACTTTCATTTTTATTTGAACCGAATCAAAGTTACATTTTCATTTTCTTCTTTCTCTTCTTCTTCTCTTACCCTTCTTATACCAGTTTTTGATGATAATCCAAATGAAACCTAAAGCATCAAACATGTCTTGCCATTGCAAGTGCCCTGGATGGCTTATGGTAATGGATAGCCGTTTTTATTTATTTTCTACTTTCATTTAAGTTCATATTTTAAGTCTGAGAACAGGAAAGATCTTATTTGCCATGCTTTGATCGTTTTCAAGACGAGGTAAGTTTTTATTAAGGATTCAAGGTAAGTCATCAACCAGAATAGATAAGTAAGTTCTTTTATATTTCTTCCTTTCTTTCAATTTTTAGTTTCGATCACCTCCATCACCAACTATCAACTCTTTATTCTTTTTATTTCTTTGTATAAACTCATTTTCCATTTTCTCTACCTTCTCAATCTACCACTTTCTTCTTAACTTAATAATAGACTTTATTTTTCTTTTCTTTTTGAGAACAAGAGAAGAACTTTTAACCATTTTAAGTGAACTAAAAGAGAACTTACAACACGCTTCTATCGCAAGTCCCTCCTTGTGGATCACGACCTGCATATCTACTTGCTATCACGGTAGCATTGAGTATGTTGCACTTCTATTCTTAAATTCTAAAATTCTATATTTTCTGCATGCAGGTAAAAACTCAATCAATTGTATATTTGTATTGGTGTATTTGTATTCGAGTGTATACATGTGTGTGTACCATTTTAAGTGTGTATCTATATTGCTTTCCATTAAAATTGATCGGAGAAACTAACAAAAGAGAATTAAATTGAGGAGCGAAATTACAAGTAATTCTTTAAAGAAAGAAATAGAAAATTACAAGTAGATCTCCTCTGAGATTCTGGGAAAGTATGCCGGTGGGAATCTGATCAGCGTGCAATCACTTTATCCCGTTGATGATGCAATTGGTCGGGTTTTCAAGCCTTTTCGAGAGACTTTCCTTCTCGCTTGGTTCTGAAAATCTTCTGAAGATAAAAGACGTGTTGGGACCCTGAATGAAAGAGAGTTGAGTCTATGGGGTTTTGGAAGCTTAAAAGCAAGAGGACACTTCTACTTTAGATCTCTTAGATTCCTCTAAATCTTTCAGCCCTTCTTCTTGCAAGGGGCTATTTATAGCAAAAATAGGGGTGTAACTGCCCCCTTAATTCAGCAAGACTGAATCAGTCTGTTAGCTTCGCGCGAGGCTCGAAATAGCCTTACCGCGAGGCTAAATACAAGCTCAGGCGAAGCTGGGAGTTTCGCGCGAGCTATTAATAGCCATTGTGGCTTAATTATTTCCACTTAATGTAGGACGAAGTAGGCGGGTGTAACCGCCCACTTAAAGTGGCATTAACCCCATGAAAGTAGCGGGGTTCACCTATTAATCCCTCGTGGGATTTTGAAACGGTTAACATATGACCTGGTAAAGCTCGCCGCGGAGCTAAGTAAAAGTTTCATACGAAGCTCATCTTAAAAAGCTTCAGGCGAAGCTATATTCAAGGCTTCAAGCGAAGCTAGAAGTTAGCTTATTTGATAAGCTAGGTGAAGTTTCAGGCGAAGCTAGAAAGGTAGCTCAGAGTAGAGCTGAACTACACTTTCAGTGAAGTTGGTGAGAAAGCTTCCAGTGAAGCTAATTTTAGCCCTCAGTGGAGCTGATTGAAGTTTTGTGAGAAGTTAGTGGCTTCAACCTTTTAACAAGGCTATAAGCGAAGCTAGCTCTCTTTTGAGCTCACGCGAGGCTAGGTGTTTGATCAGACCTAGCTTCATAAGCCTGCTTTGGCCTCTGAAGTGGGCATAAACCTGGTCATCAGCTCGTCCATGACTCTAACTCTTGTAAATGTCGCCGAGTGTAGACGTCGTTCAGACCGGTTGAAGTGCTGCTCGGGGCTCGTCTTTTTGGAGTGTCAACAAAACTCCCTTCAAAGTTTTCATGAATCTGGAATGTGTTGGTACAAATTCTGAAGCACTTTGAATTTGAAGCCTGATACCTACATCACTTAGGTTAGGAGAATCCATTGGGTGCAACTGTATACTGAAATAGGCAACCAGATTCGTTTTACCATAGAAAATTCCATGAGGAATAAGCTCTTAGTGAAGCTAAGATGAAGCTTCAGGCAAAACAAGGATGACTCTCAGCAAAGCTGGAGTAAAGCTTCAAGTGAAAAAATGAACTCTCAGGGGAGCTAAGATACAAGTTCTCAGTGAAGCTACCAAAGCTTCCTGCGAAGCTAAAGGAGGTTTTTAGTGAAGTTTCGCTGCCTTAGTTTTTTTTCTTCAACCGTCGTTTGAAATTAAATTGAAATGATCGCTTGAGCTCCTTTTGAGGAGGCGAAGCTAGATACTTCTGTGTCTATAAAGAGCCAATTCGGTTGAACTTCAGAGAAGTTTTTCTTCTCTTAACTCCTCAAAACTTTTCAAAGTTTTAGAACTCTCTTCATCTTCTTTTTTCGAGATCTTTCAGAACTTCTTACGAGTTCTAATAGCTCCCAAGAAACGCGCAAGGAAAGAGGTTGCCACCTCTGCGATGGCGCCGTCGCCACCTCCAACTGTTGAATGACCCATTGCGGGTAGGAATTTATCCTTTTTTCAGAGATTTTTCATCTCTTTTGAAGCCAAGTTTTGGCTATTTCATGGTGAATCAATTGTGATTCACCATGATTTGGTGATCTTAGGGAATCAAACTCCCTTAATTTTGATTCTATAAAATTTTAGGGGATTTATTTCCCCTTTAATTTTGTGAATCAAATCAGAAACCGAAAGGTTTCTTTCTCAAGCCTCCATGCGAAGCTAGCCCTTAGGGTTTTTTGCACTCTGCCTTTGTGTAGTGCGAAATTAAGCTTCGTAGCAAAGCTAGATAAAGGGGTTTACCCTTTTTGAGTTACTTAGACATAATTACCTCTTAAGCTTCCATGGGAGCTAGTACTTTGTGACTTGCTGCACTCTGCCTTTGTGCAGAGTGCGAAGTTAAACTTCAGAGCGAATCTAATACTGAGCTAGCTTCGCTTTAAAAAATCGAAGTTTTGCCTGCTGAGCTAGTTTTGCTTGAAAAGCGAAGCTATGCCTGACCTTTGTTACTTTCTGCACTCTGCCTTTGTGCAGAGTGCGAAGTTAAGTTTCAGAGAAGTATTATCTTCCGTGATCGAAAAATTTATCGGAAACCCGCCTTTATGTTTGGGGATGCGGTGTCCGACACGGAGCAGCAGCTGCTAGCCGGAGAAGGGCAGTGGATTTTTACTTTAAATGGCGAGAAGTATTATCTTCCGTCGAGGAAACGTCACTTCCCACTATCCTTCTTTCAATGTGTGATGAAGCCTAGGAAGATGAACTGGCAGGTGACCCGCACTACTGATGCAGTCCACGTGAGAATTCTGATAGCTTCCTCTCACGGTTATAACAGGGTAGGTCCCTCTCGGTCCATACTAGGTCTGCACCATGGGAACATTCTACAAGACATCCCGGTGGGGGAAAACCCGGCCATGGCCCAGACTTTAGGCAACCAGTTCTTAAAGGTCAGCGGTAATTATCCGGTGACGGACTTCAGGGCCCCAGGTTGGATTCATCCTCCAAAGGCCTGGTGGAAGAACTTGACCTTGTACATTCTGGCTCACTTCAGAGAGGACCTGGAAAGACTCGGACTCCGCGAAGCTGTTAGGGCCACATGCTACGGCATTCAAATGAGCGTTGCAAACTTCTACTGCCAGTCACATGGACTTTCTTCACTCCTGAGGACGAACTGGGCATGTCTTTGCACGAGATGTGGGAGGTCTCTGCCTTACCAATAGGATCTCTTCACTATGAGGAGTATTTTCCCTGTGAAGAGGAGCTGGCGTGACTAGAGAAGCAAGAGCCGGCATTGTTCGAGACTTACAAAGAGCTGATGTGTCACTTTTACATCTGCTTGGATGTGCACGGTGGTTATAAGGAAGCTCAAACAGCTTAAAGAGTTGGGTGGATTATCTGTTTCCCACTCTGGAGGAAGCTCCCGAAGAAGCTCGATTCGGGGGGCTAGAGGAGGACATCCTTCGAATGATGAGGGAACATAACCACAGAGATGTCGTCTTGGAAGAAGACGACAGTATTTATAAAAAGGGAGATACTCTCAAGAGTTTTCAACATCAGGCTCGTCAACTGATATCCTCGAAAGCACTTTTGGTCGGCTTTCTGTTGGTTTGGTTGAAGAGGTATGTAGTGCCTGAAATCACCTAGAGGGGGGGTGAATAGGTGATAATGCTAATCAATGCACAAATTAAAATGTTATGATGCAACGATCACCCAAAACAAGACTAGAAGCCGAATACCCTATGAAGGGCTATGAATTCCTTCTCGTGATTCCTCTAGATAAGAGTTTGAGGTGCACAATGCAATCTTGTTGTATGAGTATTGATCGACAATATGGCAATGAATATGAAGCAAGTAAATATAGCAATGAATATAAAGCAAGTAAATGAAGCAAGTAAACCAATCGCAAACACTGAGATTTGTTTCGAGGTTTGAGCACCCAGCTCTACGTCCCCGCCTTCACCCAGAAGGATTATCCAACCACTATAACTTTCACAAAGAATTACAACCACACCGGAGTACCCAACTCCTCAATCACACTCCTCTAGTCCAGAGGTAGTGGAGTCACAAGTACAAGAATATCTTGGTGATCAAAAGACCACAAACCCTCTTTTGAAAACCTTTTTCCCTTACAAAAACCCTAGAGAATAATGTGTAGGATTGAAGCTCAAGTTTTGTAAGTGAAAAAGAAAACGAAATTGAAGAGAGTTTTGAACAAAAAACTTTAGAAAAGAGAGAGAATTTTGAGCACAAAAGCAGAGAACAAAAACTTCTTTTGAAGCCTTAAACTTGAATACTTTTTGCAAAAGATTGTTGTGATTACCTCAACCCTAATCATCCCTATTTATAGGATAAAGGTAAGGATTAAAGAGTAAACTATTATAATAAATAATTAGGAAATATTTGACCCAAAATCAGCCCCCAAAATCGTTTAGAGATAAAACAGACGTTTAAAAATGTGTTTAATCAAGTAGCCGTTAGGGCTGAAATCAAGAACATGGTCGACCAGCGGTTGACCGGATTTTCAAAAATTTTAGCCGTTGCCAGCCCAGGTCGACTGCCCGGTCGACCGAAACAGAGACTAACATACTTTTAGTCAGCCGAAGGTCGGTCGACTGAAATGGGGTCCGGTCGACCGCCCGGTCGACCGGGAGACGTGCACACATGCACGCACCCAAACTGTAAGAAGCCCGGTCGACCGCCCGGTCGACCGTTCTGACCTGAAACAGAGCCGGTCGACCGTCCGGTCGACTGCAACAGGCCAAAAATCAGTCTTTTGAAAAAGGTTTTGAAAATCCTGATAGTTTTCAAAGTGGTTTTGATCAAGACTTGGTATAATATATTAAATGGAGTTTGTAAGTAATAAAATATGTTTAAAAATATTTTGTATATAGGAGAGATACCCTTAAAATAAATCATGTGCAAAATCTTGTGTGTGGAATATTGAGCTTCAACACTATACACTATCCTTTAACAAACTAAAAATATAAAAACTGAGAAATGAAGTCTCTGAGCCGCGTTACACCAAGCTAGAGCCTTCTCTTCTATGAAACCGTCCTCTTTCGCCATTGCTTTTAAGCATCATAATTCCTTGCAATAGCTTAGAAGGACCATCATGAATAGTACTAATCTGAAACTCATTCTAAACAACTTATTAGTACCATATAGCTTCTATGTGTTTTGTTATCATCAAAACTTAAATAAATGGAGAGTGTAATCTTTTGGGCCAACAATCTCCCCTTTTTGATGATGACAAAACATATATAGGCTATAACACAAGATATAAAAAGGAGGTAAAAACTTCCCCTCAAATGATGCTATATTAAATAAGTATAAAACAAGTTTTCATGAGATAACAATAAAACACCATCAATAAAACAAGTATAAAACAAGTTTTCATGAGATAACAATAAAACACCATCAATAAAACAAAAGCATCAATAAAACACTATTAATAAAACACCAAATCATAACACATATTTCTCCCCGTTTTTTGTAAATCACCTAGAGGGGGGTGAATAGGTGATAATGCTAATCTAGAAACTAAATGCGGAAGCTAAAACAATTTTGCAACACACTTAGTACTACACACAAGTGTAGCCGAATTCCCCGAGAAGGGCTCTGGACTAACTCCTCTTGATTCCCCTAGATAAGGGTTGAGGTGCTATATGAAGCTCTTGTGGTTAAGTATAAGTGAGGCACACACACAAGCAAGCCAAGCATATAAGGATGAACAATATGAAATAATGCAAGGCACAAATGCAAGCATTAAGATATGAATGAATGAATGATGCTTTGCACAAATAAAAGAGAGAGAGGGTTTAGAGGCAATGGATCAAACGCAAACACAATGATATGTTCCGAGGTTCGAGCCCCTAGATCTACGTCCCCGCCTTCACCGAGAAGGATTTCTAATCCACTATAGGAGTACCAAACTCCTCTCTCAACCTTACAATGCCACCGAGGCAATACAACCACAATCCATCTCTACCGAAGAGGGATAAGGCCCGTAGCCAACAACCAAACTCAATCACCTCTACCGAAGAGGGATACAAACCAATACCACTCCGATCAACCTCTACCAAAGAGGGATACACAAATACAAGGAGGGTTTACAACAAGTGGTTACAAAGACCACAAACTCTCTTTTTCCACTAAACAAGATCCTAATAGAATAGGATAGAAGAAATAGCTCAAGTGGAAATCAAGGTGTTTTTGGAAAGCAAATCACAAAGAAAAACAACTTGGGAAATTTCTTGTAGATGATAGAAATGAAAATCCAAAACAAAATCCCAAAAACCTAGTTTTCTTTGATTTTCCAAAACCCTTGAAAAACAATAATGATGAAATCTTTTAAGCTTTAAAACTCTTTGAAAACTTCTTTTAAACTCTGGAGAAACTAAGAATTTTTTTTTGTTAAAACCTTGGCTAAAATCCCAAAGGAATGGGGTTTATATAGGCCAAAACCAGAAACTAGCCGTTAGGCTGATCTGGCAGCCTGACAGGCTTGCGGTCGACCGATCGGTCGACCGCAAACGGTCAAAATATGACCGTTGGAGCAACCCGGTCGACCACCCAGATACAGAGAACAGAGCTCTCTGTTCCGGTCGACCGGTCGGTCGGCCGCCCACTGTGCTGCCAGACGTGCACAGTTCTGTGCACGTCGGTCGACCGTACAGTCGACCGGTCCTTGGTGCGGTCGACCGTGCGGTCGACCGACCTGGCCTGTCAGCCACTATTCTGGGTTAGAAAAACATGTTAAAAAATTTTTTAAAATTCTTTAAAAACTTCTAAAAATCCCCAAAAATAGTTTTAACATTTTGCATTGATATATAAACATGTGATAAAAGTTTCAACTCAAATATCAAGAAATTTGAACTATTTTTGTGTTATAACATTTTTATCAAAAACCAAAACATGTATTTTATCAAACTTGAATTTTTCAATACATGAATAGGAAAGTCAAAATAAGTTTGTTAAAAGTTAAGCATGCATGAATAGAATGAATCTACTATACATAAACCAATTAAACTTGTTTTGATCAACTATTCATGAAAAACAAATATTGGTTAAACCAAAACCGAAAAACCAATATCCAAACATAAAACGTGTGTGTTGTGCACTTGAGCATATCAACTATTCTTATCTTTACACATGGATCTAAACACACTAAACTATGGATACCTAAGTCTTCTTGACGATCTTCATCTTCAAGTCGACTCGGTCCAAACTCCGTGATCCAACGAGTAAGGCTATGTATGATCTTGATGCTCGGGCCCTGGAATCACCATGTGAAAACTTCCAAACTCCTCTTTTTGAAGCAATCACCAACTAATATCTTGTTACATGATCTGAAACTAAAATCACAAGATTATTAGTAAACATAACTACATGAGTTAATCATCATCAAAACTAGAGAGGAAGGCCTCCGGCCAACAATCTCCCCTTTTTGATGATGACAAAACTCATGGAGTTATATATGCATGGATTAAAGTCAAGCTTCAAGGAAGCTCCCCCTTAACTCATGCATAAACAAATAAACAATAAATATGCAATGAATGACAATGCTTAATCATGCATAAACAATAAAAGGCTCTAGATACCAATGAAATGTTCAAAAACAAAACATGCTCTAGATACCAATTAAAATTAAACTAAATTAAACTTAATATATGCAAAACATGCATATATAAAACTTGATCAAACTCAAAATCTTTCTCCCTCTTTTTGTCAATCATCAACAAAGGGGTAAAAACCAAAACAAAATAAAATCTTCTCCCCCTTCTTAATACAAAGAAACAATCATCAATAATGGGTAAATAAAGACAATGTTCTCCCCTTTTTTGTCTAAAACAAAAACAAAACCAAATAGGGGTGACAATCAATTAGGATATCAATTGAAAATATGTCAAAGTAGCATCTTGATACCAATTGAAAGTAAACATAGATCAATAAATAAATGGTATATGCGATATACATTCATGAAAGAAGATGTGAAGCTTTCTACATAGATACATTACATGAAGGAGGGATGACAAGCCCTAATTCAGATAACGTACACTATGCAATGCATAAGAGGAGATGTGAAGCTCCCCCTACACACGTGTACCACATAAAGAAGAGATGTCAAGCTCCTCAATACAAGATACACTCAACATGAATCTATATGTAGAAGAGATGTTAAGCTCTCTTTGTATATAGGCAATACAAATCAAAACTTTTGTATTTATTTTTAAACAAAATTTGAGATACCAATTTTAAAAAACATACAAATAAACATCTTGATATCAAAAGAGAGTATTTTTCTTTTTAAGTATATGATATCAAAAAAAATTTATTTTCTATCATAAAGCAAGGGAGTGGAAATACAAATACAAATTGAAATATGAAAATCGAATTTTCTCCCCTTTATGAAATACCAATAAAAACAATGCGTAAGCTCGAAATAAGATACCAATTGAAAAAATTGAATCAATTGAAACAACAATGAAGCTCAAGCTTAGCATAAACAAGATATATATGTATGAAATATTAGAAACCAATCGAAATTGATACTATTAAAATTGAAAGCATACATACATATAAACATATATGAGTATACAAGAAATATCAAAATTGATACTAATTGAAAGAATCCAATGATACCAATTGAAACATAATAATATCAAAGTATAACTCATATAACCAACCACCCAACACATGCTTATGTTTAAAGATTTTCAATGTAAAGCGCAAGGCATGGTCTCCCAACCAACCGCCCATAGATGGTAGGGGTTTCAAAAAATTAGATTTGAAAATAAGCTTTGTTTGAAAAACTCTACCATATGAAGAATATCGCAACTAGTTATATGAAAAATTTGTAAACTAGTACGAAATCCTTCGAGCAAGGAATAAAACAAAATTATTTTTCATAAACATGAAATTCACAAAATAGTCAACACTCATAATCAATTAAGCATAAATATGACTCATGAAAACAAACACATGAGTAAACAATAAATGTGGGTGTACAAATACAATGTGAAGATCATAATCATGAAAGATGGACAATAAGCTCAATATTCCTTGAAACAAGAAAATCATCAAAACTTATTTAATCTTCAAGGTATATGTATGTCCTATACAAACTAAAGTATACATACATATCCAAACACAACGAGTCCACAAAGATATATGCATTAAGGCACGTGGCTCAAAAGGATGTATATGTATAATAATAGTTTGGATAAAATAGACATATACATGAAGTTAAACATAAACACAAAAACATGAAACAAATCCAAAAATGGGAATACAAGTTTAAAATGCATGAATCATCAAAACTAGACTATACTAGCACAGCTAATGGGAACAAATAAGCAATCAAGCACAAACATATATAGATTTATTTGTGACCCACTATATGCACAAATATATACTTAGTCTTAATGAAAACTAACATCTAAACATATATTCAAATCATGAAAAAACAAGATAAAATCATCATGACAAAACTAAACATGATTATTATGTAAATCCACATGTCATTAGAACTATGATGTACATGATAGCTAAACTAAGGTGAGAACACTAAATATGGGTCCATATAAGCATGGGTGTCTCAAATACTATACATGTATGTCATAAGTCTAATTATCATGGCATTTTCATAATAATCTAAAAATAATAAATCATGCTATAAACACTAATTATGAAAGCATGTAAACAATAATTTGGAGTAAGAGATTTATACCAAAACTGATGAGGGCATCTCTCTAGTCTCCAAAACATGGTGGTCATCTCCACCAAACTTTCCTTGAAAGTGATGCATCCAAATAATTTCCATGAAGCTCGGAACACATCCACTCCAAGGTACCGCTACTCTCACGTCATGTGAGAGCCCACACCTACATTATAAATAAGAGGGGCGGTCTTTGGTACCCATATCTTATAGGGTCCATGGGGGTTAGTACCATTCCTAACCCAAACAAAATTATTTGCTAAATTTACATCATGTATACGATCAAAACAAAATTTAGCAAGGTAGCCCTTACGTTCACAATGTATACAAGTGTACACATGAGCATACATGTGGTGATGGTGTCCTGAGGAGCATGTGTATGCCGTGGAGGTGTGCATGCATAGATGGAACTTGTTTCTTTCGAAACAAAGTTTCCAAACATGTATGGCTCATAACACATTGGCTCAAAGTGGAGCCCAAACAATCCACTCTCTTCTTTAACAAACAAAAATCATCATTAATCCTAGAAGAAGAGGTACATGCAATAGGTAGACTAGGTGAAGCATGGCAAACATGAGAAACAATATCATTTTTCAAAGATTTATTTTTATTTAAACAAATTTCTAATTCTTTTGAAATAAAATCAATTTCTCTTTTCAAAGAATCATTTTCTCTTAAAACAAATTCAACTTTTGAAGACAAAACATCATTATTCTTCAAAAGAGTTTCACAATCATTTTTAGATTTTAAAACTTTATTTTCTTTTAGTGCAAGATTAAGTTGAGACCTTAATGAATCCCTTTCATTATAGATCTCCACTTTCTCTTGCAAAACACAATCAAGTTTAGAAGACAATTTTTCATTTTTTTTATTTAAAGCAAAAGTCTTCTTTTTCAAAACTTTATATTTTTCTATCAATTTTTCATAAACTATAGAAAGTTCTTCATTCAAAGCATGGGCATCAATATTTCATCACATGAAGAACTAGCATCAAAACTATCTAGTTGAGATTCCGATTGTACCTCAAGGGAGTCATTCCCTTGGATCATGAAGCATTGTGACTCGGAGTCTCCGTTAGATTCCTCCTCTTATTGGATTGGCATTTGAAGCTCGGAGGTGGTGGTTGTTGTCAACTTATTCTACACTGCAAAGGCGGAATCAAGGTTAGAAACATGCAAAAGATAATCTTTAGGTAGCGTGCTTCTAATGGCCTCAAGGGCTTGTGCATTGGCCCTATATGCTTGCTATCACTAAGGTAGGATTCCGTGGTAATGGCAAGGTAAACCTTATATCCTAGGGTTTGTAGGTAAATAGACATCTTAGTCTTCCAAACAAGAATGTTGGAAGGGTCAAACATAGGTGGGGTCATGAAGTCTATGGGTCCAAACTATATGTGTGCAAACAAGCAAATGCAAATGATAGACTAGCAAACAAGGATCTCACTCCTAGGATGTTAAGCCTAAGTATCAGGAGCGTAGGCTCTGATACCAATTGTAAATCACCTAGAGGGGGGTGAATAGGTGATAATGCTAATCTAGAAACTAAATGCGGATGCTAAAATAATTTGCAACACACTTAGTACTACACACAAGTGTAGCCGAATTCCCCGTGAAGGGCTCTGGACTAACTCCTCTTGATTCCCCTAGATAAGGTTGAGGTGCTATATGAAGCTCTTGTGGTTAAGTATAAGTGAGGCACACACACAAGCAAGCCAAGCATATAAGGATGAACAATATGAAATAATGCAAGGCACAAATGCAAGCAATAAGATATGAATGAATAAATGATGCTTTGCACAAATAAAAGAGAGAGAGAGGGTTTAGAGGCAATGGATCAAATGCAAACACAATGATATGTTCCGCGGTTCAAGACCCTAGCTCTACGTCCCCGCCTTCACCGAGAAGGATTTCTAATCCACTATAGAAGTACCAAACTCCTCTCTCAACCTTACAATGCCACCGAGGCAATATAACCACAATCCACCTCTACCGAAGAGGGATAAGGCCCGTAGCTAACAACCAAACTCAAACACCTCTACCGAAAAGGGATACAAACCAATACCACTCCGATCAACCTCTACCAAGGAGGGATACACAAATACAAGGAGGGTTTACAACAAGTGGTTACAAAGACCACAAACTATCTCTTTTTCCACTAAACAAGATCCTAATAGAATAGGATAGAAGAAATAGCTCAAGTGGAAATCAAGGTGTTTTTGGAAAGCAAATCACAAAGAAAAACAACTTGGGAAATTTCTTGTAGATGATAGAAATGAAAATCCAAAACAAAATCCCAAAAACCTAGTTTTCTTTGATTTTCCAAAACCCTTGAAAAACAATAAAGATGAAATCTTTTAAGCTTTAAAACTCTTTGAAAACTTCTTTTAAACTCTGGAGAAACTGGGAATTTTTTTTGTTAAAAACCTTGGCCAAAATCCTAAAGGAATGGGGTTTATATAAAACCAGAAACTAGCCGTTAGGCTGATCTGGCAGCCTGACAGGCTTGCGGTCGGCCGGCCGGTCGACCACCAACGGTCAAAAATATGACCGTTGGAGCAACCCAGTCGACCGCCCAGTCGACCGCCCAGATACAGAGAGCAGAGCTCTCTGTTCCGGTCGACCGGTCGGTCGGCCGGCCCACTGTGCTGTCAGACGTGCACAGCTCTGTGCACGTCGGTCGACTGTACGGTCGACCGGCCCTTGGTGCGGTCGACCGTACGGTCGGCTGACCTAGCCTGTCAGCCACTATTCTGGGTCAGAAAAACATGTTAAAAAATTTCTAAAAATTCTTTAAAAACTTCTAAAAATTCCCAAAATAGTTTTAACATTTTGCATTGATATATAAACATGTGATAAAAGTTTCAACTCAAATATCAAGCAATTTGAACTATTTTTGTGTTATAACATTTTTATCAAAAACCAAAACATATATTTTATCAAACTTGGATTTTTCAATAAATGAATAGGAAAGTCAAAATAAGTTTGTTTAAAAGTTAAGCATGCATGTATAGAATGAATCTACTATACATAAACCAATTAAACTTGTTTTGATCAACTATTCATGAAAAACAAATATTGGTTAAACCAAACCGAAAAACCAATATCCAAACATAAAACGTGTGTGTTGTGCACTTGAGCATATCAACTATTCTTATATTTACACATGGATCTAAACACACTAAACTATGGATACCTAAGTCTTCTTGACGATCTTCATCTTCAAGTCGACTCAGTCCAAACTCCGTGATCCAACGAGCAAGACTATGTATGATCTTGATGCTCGGGCCCTGGAATTACCATGTGAAAGCTTCCAAACTCCTCTTTTTGAAGCAATCACCAACTAATATCTTGTTACATGATCTAAAACTAAAATCACAAGATTATTAGTAAACATAACTACATGAGTTAATCATCATCAAAACTAGAGAGGAAGGCCTCCGGGCCAACATTTTTGTCATACATCAAAAAGGGATATATTAGCAAGAAAACTTTCTTATTCAACAACACAAAAATTAAGTTCACCACATATAAAAGAAAATCTATTATAATCAAGTGGTTTAGTGAAAATATCGACAAGTTACAAATCGAAAGAAACATAATCAATCTCATTATCACCTTTCTCAAAATGATCTCTAAGAAAGTGATATCTAATCTCAATGTGCTTGGTCTTACTATATTGATTTGCATTCTTAGTCATATGTATAGTACTAGTATTATCACAAAATATTTTTATATAGTCATAATGCAAATCATAATCAAGGAGAGTATGTTTCATCCAAAGGACTTGTGCACAACAAGCCCCCGCCGCAACATACTCCGCCTCGGCGGTTGAGAGGGCTACCGAATTTTGTTTCTTAGAAGACCATGGAACAAGACAATTACCAAGAAGTTGACATGTTCCACTAGTACTCTTCCTATCCACTCTACAACCTGCATAGTCGGCATCCGAAAAACTCGTCATTGAGAAATCTCTGATTTTCGGATACCAAAGACCCATTCCAATAGTGCCCTTAATATAACGAATAATGCATTTTACCGCAATTAAATGAGATTCTTTGGGACACGATTGGAATCTAGCACAAAGACACATACTAAACATGATATCCGGCCTACTAGCCGTTAAATACAACAAACTACCAATCATGCTTCTATACAACTTAATATCAACACACTTACCTTGGTCATCCTTATCAAGCTTGGTGGTAGTGGCCATGGGAGTATTGCAAATTTTTGAGTCTTCAAGCCCAAATTTCTTGATGAGTTCCTTGGAGTACTTGGCTTGACATATGAATATCCCATCGCGTATTTGCTTGATTTGGAGTCCAAGAAAATAATTCAATTCACTCATTAATGACATCTCAAATTCACGTTGCATGCATTGTTCAAACTCCTTGCAAAGTAACTCATTAGTATAACCAAAGATTATATCATCAACATATATTTGAACTATAAGAAGTCACTATCAACATGTTTAGTAAATAATGTGGTGCTACTTTGCCTTTAACAAATCATTTGAAAGAAGAAAACTAGAAAGCCTTTCATACCAAGCTCTTGGAGCTTGTTTTAAACCATACAATGCTTTATCAAGTTTGAAAACAAAATTAGGATATTCATGATCCACAAAACCGGGAAGTTGTTCAACATAAACTTCCTCATCAATAAAACCATTTAAACATGCACTTTTTACATCCATTTGAAAAAGTTTAAAATTTTTAAAAGATGCATAAGCTAGTGTGATCCGTATGACTTCAAGTCGTGCTACGGGTGCAAAGGTCTCCTCAAAGTCGATTCCTTCAAACTTGAGTGTAACCTTGGGCCACTAACCTAGCCTTATTCCTAATAACATTTCCTGACTCATCCAACTTGTTCCTAAAAATCCACTTATTACCAATTATTGGTTATCGTGGGGTCTAGGAATAAGGTGCCAAACTTGGTTGCGCTCAAATTGATTGAACTCTTCCTGCATAGCTAGCAACCAATACGAGTCACCTCGACTTCGAGGATGTTTTTGGGTTCAAAATAAGATATGAATGCAAAATTACCACACAATTCATGGAGTTTGGAGCGAGTAGTTACCCTTTAGATACATCACCTATGATGAGATCCTTGGGATGATTTGTAGCGTATCTCCAATCTTTAGGAAGTGGTTGTGATTGATCCACTTCATCCTTTTGAACTTCACCAATGGGTTCTTGCTTTTCTTCTTGGATGGGTGAGTCCTTCAAGGATATTTTCTCCATGTTCTCACCTAATGAGTCCATCTCTATAACATTCTCAACAATAGCATTAGATTCTTCAAATTTAACATGCATAGATTCTTCAATAGTATGAGAAGATTTATTAAATACTCTATAAGCTTTGCTAGTACTAAAATATCCAACAAATATTGCTTCATAAGCCTTAGTATCAAATTTACCCAAATTATCTTTAGTATTCAAAATAAAACACTTGCATCCAAAAACTTTAAAGTATGAAACATTTGGTTTTCTTAAATGATAAATTTCAAAAGAGGTTTTAAAAGTATTTTTACACAAATAAATACGATTTGATATGTAGCATGCGGTGTTTACGCCTCGGTCCATAAATATTGAGGGAGACCATATTCACTTATCATAGTCCTAGCCATTTCTTGAAGAGTTCTATTCTTCCTTTCTACTACTCCATTTTCTTGTGGAGTTCTAGGACATGACATTTCATGCTTAATTCCCTTTTCATCACAATAAGTCATGAAGAGTTGGTTAACAAACTCACCACCTCTATCACTTCTTTATTTTAAAATAGAAAATCCTTTTTCTTTTTCAACCCTTTTCCGAAAAATCTTAAATTGCGAAAAAGTTTGATCTTTGTGTTCCAAAAAGAAAACCAAGTGAAACGAGAAAAATCATCAACTAAAACAAAAACATATGTACTTCTATTTAAGCTTTTAGTTTTAGTTGATCCAAAAAGATCCATGTGAATCAATTCTAATGGCCTAGTTGACATGATATCCTTGATTGGTTTGAAAGAAGACTTGGTTTGTTTCCCAAGTTGGCACGCACCACAAATGCGATCTTTTTCAAACTTCAAGTAAGGAATACCCTTCACCAATTCCTTAGAATTAATTCTAGCAAGGTGATCAAAAGATGCATCTCCTAATCTTCTATGCCAAAGCCATGAAATCTCATCAAAAGCATTTAAGCATTTAGTAGAATAATTCAAATTAAGCATGTCAATAATATAGACATTATTTTCACGAAATCTAGTGAGAATACAATCATTGGTTTTGCAATCAAAAATTTTGTAAGAAGATTCATCAAACACAACCTTGAGACCACGATCACAAAGTTGACTTATACTAAGCAAGTTATGTTTAAGCCCATCAATAAGAACAACACTTTCTATTAAAAGAGATGCACCAATCTTAATGTTACCTATACTGATGATGATGCCCTTGGAGTCATCTCCGAAGGTGATGGTGCCACCTTCAACGTACCTTGATAGGGTTGTAAAATTATTGATGTCCCATGTCATATGCCTTGAACAACCACTATCAAGGTACCACCGCTCCTTACGTCTTGGAGCCGTGGTGTGTACGTACATCAAATAATTTAGGACTTAATTTTGGTACCCATATTTTCTTGGGTCCTAGAGAGTTAGTGTTTCGAACCCACACAAGATTATTTGTCCTATTTATATGATCATAACAAAATTTTGCCAAATGGCCATTCCGGCCACAATAAGTATATTTATAAATTCTACCATATTTAAAAGCATAATGAGCATGTGGCTTACGAACATGTGAATTGTGAGCATGAATAATTCTAACATGAATGTCATGTGATGTGTTGGCATGATGAGCATGAGAATTTTTAGCATGAGTTGTTTTATCATTTTTAGCAAGTGGAGTGTGCATATGCTTCTTTGAAAACATTTCTTCTAATTTAGTAGTGTTAAAAGCACATTCTTTTAAAATATTTCCAAAATCATTGATTTTAGTTTTTAACAAGGAAAATTCATTTTCATCAATTTTTGAAAATTTAGCTTTACAAGCAATTTTATAAGCATCAAACTCTTTTTTTGTTGAAATAAGATTAGAAGAATGTTCATCCTTTTTCTTGAAGAAATTGCAAGTTGATTTTTAAGCATCTCAATTTCCTTTTTCAATTTTGAACATTCTACCTTTTTATCATCAAAACTTTCAGAGAGTTTAACAAAAGCATGTACTAACATTTCTCTACTTATTTCACTTTCATCATCAAGAGGTTGAGTAGTTACCTTGGGTGTGTTTGCCATGAAACACATATCTGCCGTGTCGACTTCATCTTCAGATTCACTTTCCGAATCCCAAGTGACTTTATATACCTTCTTTTCAACTGACCTCTTTTGCTTCAAGGAGGAAGTCATTTTTTTCTTGAAATCGGGATAATCGGCCATGATGTGTCCGGGTTTCCGACAGTTGTAGCATATGATCCTTTTCTCCTCCTTCCCTTCCCATCGCTTTCTATAGTTGAGTTTATTCTTGCGGTACATTCTCTTTACATTTTTCACAAGGAGAGATAGCTCTTTATCCTCTTCTTCATCTTCTTCATCGTCGTAGTTGGTAAAGGAAGACTTGAAAGCTATGGACTTTTTCTTTTAAGGTACCGCTTCTTATCTTTCCTTCTTCTCCATCTCATGAGTCTTTAGGTTTCCGATAAGACTTTTGAGCTCCATCTTGTCTTTATCATTCAACTCCTTCAAGGTGGTAGCTTTGATTTCCTATGACGAAGGAAGAGCACGAATCACTTTACGCACCTTTTGGTCGTTGCTTATATCATCACCTAGAGAAGAAAGAGCATTGGTAATCTTAGTAAACTTGTTAATCATATCATCAATAGATTCTTCTTCTAGCATTTTAAAACTTTCATATTGGGAACGCAAGAGATCTATCTTAGCTCTCTTGACTTGTGATGTCCTTCATGAGTGACCAATGAGTGTTGCCAAATCTCATTGGCGGATTTGCAATGGATAACCCGTGTTAGATCATCCTCATTCAAAGGTAAAAGTAGGGCATTTTGAGCCTTTGAATTAGCTTCATATTTCTTGAAGGTAAGTTCGGACTAAGTGCCCTCCTCACTTTCGGGTCTACTATAAGCCTTGGTCAAGGACTTAGTAACTAAACTACCTAGAGACTGTAGAAAAATAGTCATCCTAACTTTTCATATGGGAAAATTGAGTCCATCAAATTTGGGAGGGGTCTTAATGTTACCGGCCATCTTTACTAGTGTATGAATGAAAATATGCAAATAGTGATTAGCAAATTTTAGGATCTCTCTAAGGTGTGAAGCCAAAAACTAGAGTCCTTACTCTAATACCAATTGAAATCACCTAGAAGGGGGTGAATAGGTGATAATGCTAATCAATGCACAAATTAAAATGATATGATGCAACGATCACCTAAAATAAGGCTAGAAGCTGAATACCCTGTGAAGGGCTCTGAACTCCTTCCTTGTGATTCCTCTAGATAAGAGTTTGAGGTGCACAATGCAATCTTGTTGTATGAGTATTGATCGAGAATATGGAAATGAATATGAAGCAAGTAAATATGGCAATGAATATAAAGCAAGTAAATGAAACAAGTAAACCAATCGCAAACACTGAGATTTGTTTCGAGGTTCGAGCACCCAGCTCTACGTCCCCGCCTTCACCCAGAAGAATTTTCCAACCACTATAACTTTCACAAAGAATTACAACCACACCGGAGTACCCAACTCCTCAATCACACTCCTCTAGTCCAGAGGTAGTGGAGTCACAAGTACAAGAATATCATGGTGATCAAAAGACCACAAACCCTCTTTTAAAAACCTTTTTCCCTTACAAAAACCTAGAGAATAATGTGTAGGATTGAAGCTCAAGTTTTATAAGTGAAAAAGAAAATGAAATTGAAGAGAGTTTTGAACCAAAAACTTCAGAAAAGAGGGAGAATTTTGAGCACAAAAACAGAGAACAAAAACTTCTTTTGAAAGCCTTAAACTTGAAAACTTTTTGCAAAAGATTGTTGTGATTACCTCAACCCTAATCATCCCTATTTATAGGATAAAGGTAGGGATTAAAGAGTAAACTATTATAATAAATAATTAGGAAATATTTGACCAAAACCAGCCCCCAAAATCGTTTAGAGATAAAACACACGTTTAAAAACGTGTTTAATCAAGTAGCCGTTAGGGCTGAAATCAAGCACATGGTCGACCGGCCGGTCGACCAGGTTTTCAAAAATTTTAGCCGTTGCCAGCCCACGGTCGACCGCCCGGTCGACCGAAACAAACAGAGACTAAGGTACTTTTAGTCGGCCGAAGGTCGGCCGTCCGAAATGGGGTCCGATCGACCGCCCGGTCGACCGGGAGACGTGCACACATGCAGGCACCCAAACGGTCAGAAGCCCGGTCGATCGCCCGGTCGACCGTTCTGACCTGAAACAGAGTCGGTCGACCGTCCGGTCGACCGCAACAGGCCAAAAATTAGTCTTTCGAAAAAGGTTTTGAAAATCCTGATAGTTTTCAAAGTAGTTTTAATCAAGACTTGGTATAATATATTAAATGGAGTTTGTAAGTAATAAAATAAGTTTAAAAATATTTTGTATATAGGAGAGATACCCTTAAAATAAAGCATGTGCAAAATCTCGTGTGTGGGGAATATTGAGCTTCAACACTATACATTATCCTTTAACAAACTAAAAATATAAAAACTGAGAAATGAAGTCTCTGAGCCGCGTTACACCAAGCTAGAGCCTTCTCTTCTATGAAACCGTCCTCTTTCGCCATTTGCCTTTAAGCATCATAATTCCTTGCAATAGCTTAGAAGGACCATCATGAATAGTACTAACCTGAAACTCATTCTAAATAACTTATTAGTACCATATAGCTTCTATGTGTTTTGTTATCATCAAAACTTAAACAAATGAAGAGTGTAACCTTTTGGGCCAACAGTGTCGTCTCCTTCCAACGATGCCATTTTCCCGACGGCACTGCTTCCGACCATTCGCTTGGTGCACAGTCGCTCTCTGGGGCTACTCCTGGCTATGGTGTGTTGCATACAAGGAGGTCTTCGTGTACTAACGGAAGCCTTTTGTAAGCCACCCACAACAAAGAGGGGTAAAAGAATAATTTTACCTCGCGACGGGCCAAACCCTAGGGTTGGCTTGCCATACACATATTTGATGGCATGATTTGCTCTGCATTGTCTGATGATCGGCAAAAAGCACGCACAAGAATAAGTAAAAAGAATGTGGATCGATGTTACTGCTTTTACGATTCTTTCGTAGCAACGAAGTGGCTATACGGGTCGTATCCACAAAGAGGGAGAGCGATGAAAATTTGATGCAGCTTCTTTGTTCAAGAAAAGAGAAAGTTCTTTGTTTCAAATAAAGAATTGAAAAATGAAAACAAGTTGGTTTCAAAGATTATTTTAGAATGATTTGGTGGTTTGTAAAATTGGATTTTCTTAATGGTAAAACGCATAGCTAACTTTCTACTAAGTAGTCCCACTAATCCCTAACTTCTTGAAGAAGTAGCCTCACGATGGATTATAGGCAAGCATACCCCATATGCATAGGAACTATTCACGTGAAAATCGAGTGAAAGTTCTTCCTATAACTTAGCTTAACACAGCAAAAACTTGGACATTCTCTTATCAAGATCCAATTGAAGGCAAGAACACGGGAAGACACAAGTGCACTAATGGTATCGGCAAAGTTAAAAGAAAAATCTCTAACTTACAAAAATAAATAAAGCATACAATCTATAAATCATCAAAAACTCATTAAGCATGAAATATAAGAAATTGAATGCCTGAATGTAAGTTAGAGTTAGAACTATCGTCTTAAGATATCATAACTCTTATTTGCACAAGGCTTTTTGACACTATTGACTCATTTGGGTTTATCAATCAAGTTGTTAGAGATTAGTGGGTTAGTAGTTAGTTAGCCATGCAATGAACGAGTTAGTTAGACATGATAGTAAAAGAAACAACAAAAGAAAAGAAGTAGAAACGAAGGGAGTTACACTACAACAAGAAAGTAAAAGAAAAGAAGTAAAGAGAAAGGGAGTTACACTACAACCAGAAAGTAAAAGCAATTGGAAAAACAAATAAATAGAAAGAAGAAAGAGAAGTAGTTACTTGTATTAGCTTGTCACCTTCAAATACAACTCTTACACACTCTCTCTCTCTTTTACTCTAATGGCTAAACTAAAACTAGAAGAAGAAGGAAACTAAGACAACTACAATCCTAAAAACAAGATTACAATAATGCTCTAAACTCTGGATCTCCTTCTCTTCAGACCCCAGGGGGTATTTATAGGCACCAGGGGAAAGGGGGCCAGGGGGATGACCCCTGGCCCAAAGCCCGGGCGCGCCCGCACCCGTGCCCGTACGGCCGCAGAAATGCGGCCTGGAACGCGGTCCTGCCAGGGCGGGCGCGCCTGGCTTCGGGCAGCGTGTCGTCCTGTCTGTCCCCTGTCAGGTGGATCTTCTGGTTTTTGGATTTGATGCCCTGGCTAGCAAAATCTCCACTCCAAAGTCAATAGCTATTTGGTAGGCCTTTAATCACCCATTAAATGGTGATTTAGCGTCTTCTTCTTCATTTGCACACCATGGACCTAGGATCATGTTGGCCCAAAGGCCCATCACTCTAGTTTTGATGATGATCAACTCATGTAGTTATGTTTACTAATGATCTTGTGTTTAATTAGTGACAGATTTGTTATCAAGATCTTAGTAGGTGTGGAGCTTCAACAAAGGATTTAAAGTCATGTTTTGGAGCTAGCACCGGTTGATTCACGAGCCTATGCATCAAGACCACATCAAGTACTCAAGAGGAGTCGAGCTCGTTGGATTGCATTTGGACCAAGTCAAGATGATGAGAAGACTTCAAGGGAAGACTTCAAGATCAAGACTTGTGTCTAGGTATAAGATTTTTATTTTTAGATAAAATGTAAAGGATAGAGTTGTTGGTGGATTACTCAAGTACATTTACACACACACACACTCTTGATTTAGTTTTTCATAAAAGATTTCATTTTAGAAAAGTTGTTTTAAACATGGTTTTGGATAAAGACTATAAAAATCATGTTTAGAGCTTAATGTCAAAAATATAGATATCTTATTTGTGTAGTAGATCATATCCATACACACTATGCTTTAATGAGTTCAAAATATCTAGTTTTTGTATTTAAAGGAGTTTTGGAAAAACAAGATTTTGGAAAATACAAGTTTTCATTTGAGCCAATATTTCCAACTTACAAAAATAGTCCAAATCTTTTATAACATGCCTTGATTTTGTGCAAGCATGTTTGTTTATCAAAGTATATTGGTAAAACTATTTTTGTAGATTTTTATGTATTTTATGGGATTTTATTTCAATCAAAAAGACCAAGTTTTAAATCCCAGTTTTTCAGTTTCAGGCTTCAGCAAGTCGACTAGTCGACCGACTAAGTCGACTAGGGCTGAAGTCGGCCGACCGGCTCGGTCGACCGACGTACACGACGTGCACGCCTTGACCTGGCAGATGGCCGGTCGACCGACACAGTCGACCGGAACTGAGAGCAGTGCTCTCTGTTCTTTTGGGTTAACCGGGCGGTCGACCGGAGGCTCCAACGGTCGGATTCTTGACCGTTGGCGGTCCGACAGGTCTGACAGAACCCCAACGGCTAGTTTTCCAGACTCTATAAATTTGGGGGTTTGGTCATTGTTTTCTACAAGATTTGGAGAGTGTTTTTGAGCCAGTTTTTCCAATCCTTTTCAGAGGTTTTTCTCCACAAATTTGAGAGCAAATATTTCCTATCTAAAGGGAAGATTTTATCAAGAGTGTTTAAAGTGATTCTTTGAGTTTTCCTCCACCATCTCTTTCCTTGTTTTCTCACACAACACTTGAGCCATCCATTGCTATATCTACCTATAGGATTTGTTGTGAGAGGATTTTAGGTGATCAAGAGTTGTGATCACCAAAGTTCTACTTTGTTTCTTTGAGGAGGCGGACGGTTGTGTTCGCAATATTTCGGGTCCTAGTGAGGACTCGGTGTTTCGAGTTCGGGTGTGAACTCTTTTTTTGAGGTGCGGCCTCGGCGAGCCGGTGGGCTTGCGTGTGTACGGACTAGGGAGTCCAAGAGCTTGTAGGTGTTGCGGCACCGAGTGATCCGGTGGGATCAATTATAGTGGAAATCCTTCGTGTGTCAAAGGCGGGGATGTAGAGCAAGTGTGCTCGAATCTCGAAACAAATCCCTTGTGTTTGCGATTGCTCACTCTCTCTCTATCTCTTGTCTATATCTTACATGCATATATTGTGTTTATCTTTTCATGCTTGATATACATTGTGTGCTATATTGATATACTTGCTTGGGTTGTTTGCTAACACTTGTATTTAACCAAGAGAGCCAATGCGGCACCTCAACCCATTCAAGGGGAATCTAGAGGAGTTAGTCCAGAGCCCTTCACGGAGAATTCGGGTACACTCTTGTGTTATACGTAGTGTTTAGTTTAAATAGTTTGTTTAGGTCATAATAGTTTTTACTTCCGCATTATTTGGCATTAAGTGACCATTAGATTAGCCATCACCTATTCACCCCCCCTCTAGGTGAATTTACAGATCAAGCAAGCAAAACTTTATTAGCAAAATTTTATATCAAATAAATATGCGAATGTGATAAAAATTATGCAAAATTAGAGACTAATTGTAACACCCCGCTCCCAGAATACGTACTTAGTTGCGTATTCAGATTTTTCGATCATATTTTTCGATTTACTTCCTGTATTGGTTTTGTATTATGAGTTGTTTATATGATCGTTTTGCCTTGGATCTGGATTCGTGAACTCGGAGTCAGCCTTAATCTGAACCGGGAACCCGATCCTAGTGAATTGCTCGATTTGATCTTTCTAGTATTTAGATTTGACCGATTTCAGTTTTAAACATCATTTTCCAATATTTTATATTTTCTATGATTTTCTGGAATTTTTCTGAATTAAATTGAAAATCTTCAAAACCGGTGTCAACCAGTGCCGCTGACCGATTTCCAGATTTTTAATTTACAAACGGATTGGAATTACTAGAAGTGTCATTTTACATTATTTCTTAAAATCACATTTCCTATCTAAATACATTTTCTGAGATTTTTCAGAATTTATCAAAATCCGGCCGACCCGGTGTAGACCGGTATCGGCGGTTGACTTCCGGATTTTTAATTTGAAAATGGGATTTTATTTCTGAAAACCGATTTCATATTATTCCTCAAGATGACGTTTTCTACCTCTGTGTATTTTTGGGATTTTTCCGGAACAGTCGATTTTTCGGATCTTATTATAATATTATATTTTTTTCCCGAATCCTTCCTTTCAATCTTTCTTTCTTTTCTTTTCTTTTCCCACCGACTCCAGCGCCGACCCAGCCCACATGGGCCGGTCCCATCACTCACCTCCCCCTTCCCATCAATCCATCTCTCTTTTCTTTTTCTTTTCTTTTTCTTTTCCCTTATTTCCTTTCTCCCTTATCTTTCTTCTCTTCTCTCTTCTTCTTCTTTTTCTTCTTCTCCATGGTGGCCGACGCCCAAGCGAGCCCACCACCGGCCTCTGGCCACATCGTCGGCTAGGAGTCTCCCCCAACTCCGGCCATCTCTTTTCCTCTCTCTTTTTCTTTTCCTTTCTTTCCTTTTCTTTTCTTTTTCATCCTCTTTCTTTTCCTCCTCCTTGATCCGGCCACCACCACCGTCGCCGGGGCTCCGACCACCACCCCTGGCCAGCGCCGGCCACTGAGGGCCGGCGTGGCTCCCCGGCGTCCCCCTCTGGCCGCGCTGCCGTGGCCAGATGTTCGGCCAGGCCAGGGCAACAGGCCCTGGCCATGGCTTTGATTGGAGGGAGGGGGGCTGCTGCCCCCTCCCTGTCTCTCCCCTAGGGTGGCCACCGGCCACCCCAGCTTCGGCGCCCCGTCGGCGCTCCGCGGCGGTCAGCGGCCTCGCCCGGCCAGGGGGCTTCCAGCCCCCTGTGCATGTGAAGGGGGGGCTGCTGCCCCCCTGTTCTCCCTCTCTCCCTTGGTCTCTCTCTCTTGCGCAGGGGCTGCGTGAGCAGCCCCAGCAACCTCTCTCCTCTCTCTCTCCTGAACACTCTCTCTCTCCTCTCTCTCTCTCCCATTCTCTCTTTCACTCTCTCTCCTGTCTCCTCTCTCTCTCTCTCCTGAACTTTCTCTCTCCCTCAGATTATCTCTCTCTCCTCCCTAATCTTTCTCTAGATATCCCTCCTCCTCTCTGTAATTCTGACGCGGATCTCACACCCGCGCCCAGGCAACCCCTTAACGCGAATCTTCGCGTTCTTGGCTTCTGTTCAACGCGGCCTTCGCGTTCTTGTATCGACGCAGCGCGGAGTTCAGGCCCGCGTCTGTGTCCCTCTCGTGTCGACACGACGCGGAGATAATACCCGCGTCTGTGTTCTCCTCGCGTCCTGATTTGAACGCGGGTCTCGAACCCCGCATTTGTGGCATCTTCGCGACGCGACTCCCGCGTCTGTGATTACCGCGTCTGCTATTCCCGCGACTCGACTCCCGCGTCTGCGACCCCCGCGTCTCATAAGCCCGCGTCTCCCTGTGTCCCTTTCTCTCTCTAGGTTTCTCTCTAACTCTTTCTCTCTCCTCTTCACTTTCTCTCTCTTCATAATTATATATTATTTTATGGCGCGTGCGCGAGTTCCATGGATTTCGGACTTTTCGGCATTCCGGTGATTTAGGCGAGTGTCCTCGCTCTCGCCTCCATTTGGGTTTCCCCGCTTTGTTGGGTGGACATGTATTTTACTCCATATTTTCATATATTTTGTATTGGGCTGAGTCCCTGTATCTGTGTATGGCCGAGTGCCAATGACTGGACATGTATTGCTCTGTGACGAATGCTTGTATAGGGTAGTTTCATTCTTGTACATATACCATGCCTGTGATGTATTGTACTGCTTTATACCATGCGTGGTCGACCCTTCGTGGTCGTTGGACTCTGGGTTTCTGCCACTCCTGGGATGGCTAGTAGTCACCGAGAGTGCGCTTAAACCCCGAGCGTACTTGGCTTCCGGACCCTTCAGCCTCCGGTCTCTCACTATCTCGAAAGAGGTGTGATTGGGATCGTCAGGTTTCTCATTCAGCCTCCGGTCTCTCACTATCTCGAAAAAGGTGTGATTGGGACCGTCAGGTCTCTCAGCTCCGCCTGGTTATCATGATCAGCGTTCAGCGCTTTACCACTAGATTCGTCTAGGCGAGATGCTGCCGGAATTCCTACTCGCACCTTAAGCCGAGTTGTCCTGGTAACCTTGCCAGACGCTCCAGTGTTAAATACTGTTTGCTGACTGTACACTCCAGCTTGCTCAGCTCCGCTTGATTGTGCTCAGCTACTATTCTATCACATGCCATGTATTTACCTGATAATGTTAACTCTTGACATGACTTGCCACCGGACTAATATCACTCTCTTGACATGATTGGTCACCTGCCAAATATCATCCTCCTGTCATGCTATCACTTGACACCCGGCATGACATACTTGACCTGTGATTATCTCATTTACGGGAATACTATACTTGTTATCCTGCATTACATGCAGTGACTTGAATCTTGTACTTGTTATCCTGTATTATATATACAGTGACCTGAATCTATAGTACTCATATACTCCTGAACTCCTGATCATGTCTTGTACCTGCTATTCCCGTAAATTGATAATCACATATTAAATTCTAATAAGACAACTTGCACCCGGTTTGGGGAAAACTGATGGGCCCTGATTAATCATGTTTATGGTGGTCTTATCGAGCCGCGCGTGGCCAAATACTTGAGGGATCACCTGGCGGCCACCAGGGATTCCGTGGGGTGTGCTGGCACCCCTACTCCTGATTATTCCTGCCGGGTATGCACACGCCCTAGGCTCATTTCTATGGGATCTGCGATACTCTATTCCTGTTCGGGCGTAAATAAGTCCCGGTACCTAGCGGTACGTTCTGGCTCAGCACCGGATACTCCTGAACCGTTGTCCCGGGCATGTACGGGGCCCATCCGAAACATGATTCATCGAACTTTATCAGTTTCCAAATAACTTGCTATATAAGTTGTGAGTGGAAGTATGTGAAATGGGACACATACTGAAGCCTGGAACTTAGACGGCTCCAATTATAATAAGATGCTAATATACAATTTGCTGTGCCGTTTTGTAACTCGGGTTGTATGTGCTTGGATTACGGTGACATGGGATAAAGGTATATAGATGAGGGTTTCCTTGTTTGGATTATTCCTTCGAGGTACTAGTCTCATGGGGTCGTGACCTAAGCTTGTACAATCGGTTTTGCTCGTGATCGGTTTTATTCGGTTTTATCGATTTTTATCTGTTTTATGTTAGTTTAGGAGATATCTGGTGTTGCCCTATCTACTTTACTTCTCATCTCCTTACCTGCTCTTATCTTATTATACCATGTGCTTATCCTTGCTCGCCACTTGGCATTCGTATCACCACTCGCCTGGGGAGTTCTATCTGACTCCCCTGGATCCTCATGTCCAGGTCATGGAGCTTGGAGCGTGTGGAATCCCAGTTGCTGACCTGAAAAGCGTAGCAGTAGTGTGGATCTCCAGCAGATCATCCAGAGCTCTATTCTTCCAGGCCCCCCTGTGTGCCTCTCGAGTTTTCCTTTTGTAAACTCGTGAGTGCCTGTGTACTGTTCATATTTGTACATCTCTTTGTAATCTCGCAATTGCGCATATCAGTGATGTAATATTCATGTAATATTGGATCACCTCTGGTGATAACTTTGTAATTATACTCATATGTTGGAATGTATAATGCACCATTTGCTTCCGTACTCTGATTCTTGCCTGTACTGATGCTTAGCGTATATACGTGAGGGTATTTCTGACCTGCGTATATACGTCGCAGTAACGTCTCCATACCCGCCGGATCGGGGCGTTACACTAATCACACCCCTGCACTTATCTTTTGCTCGTCCCAAGCAAAATAAAAATAAGAAAATTATTACACCACTTTCACAGGTGACGCGATTGCACTAAGCATGTGCAACAAGCCTTTAAACCTCTAGGTTTCCCCTAGAGGAGGAGTGGTGTCTCCTGAGAGTTTTCAGCGGATTGCACCCACAAAATTCAGTATGTGAAAAAATATTTAGTTGTTAGCAAACCTCTTTCAAGAAAAGAACTTTCAATCATCTAAGTAAAAATGACCGAATGATATAAGAATTAGGTTCAACCCTCATAAGTTCTCCTATACTTTAGCCTTCATAAAAGAAGAATTTTATGATTTTTCTTTAAATTTAGAAAGGATCTTATACTTCTAACTCATTCTGTTATTTTGCTTTAGATAGATATGTATAATGTGTAAGTGTGATGTGCTTGGAATTTTTCAACTCAACTTTGAATATCATTTAATTTTATTAATATTTATCTATTATTCTTGATTTCATTAGACTTTCTACTTTACTCATGTAACACATATCAAACCGATGACTCCCAAACCAGATGGTTTTAGGGCACCAGGTGAAAAAATACCCCTCAGGTCAATTATGTAAGTAGAGTAGGCCACGAAATCAAGATTTACTTATATATTATATATTGATTATTATTTTTTGGCATGAGTAATCATGCTTCTTGAGGCACAATAATCCAGCGTTTTTTTTAGAGTTGTGTCTCTAAATCCCAAGCATGTGGGTGTGGTTTATGCATATTCTACTAAGGCTAAATAAAAGGTATGTGTTATTTTCCCTATCCCTGCAACTCTTAGTCAAACCAATCTTTCTTGTTTATTTAGGCAAAAATAAAGATTCATTAATAAGGTTCCCTTAATTCCTACAACCTTTTGGTATTTTTATAAAGAGTATGCAATTTCTTTTCAATCTTTATTTTTTTTAGCACCCCCCCACACTTATCTAATGCATTGTCTTCAATAAATGTTGATGTAAATGCAAATGCAATAAATAGGGTGAAGAAATGAAGTCACCGTCTTCGTGGAGTTGGGCCGGCCAAGTGCGAATAGGCTAAAGAAATGTCAAAAAATGTAGAAGGGGTAAGCATATAAACAATAAGAATTTTTTTAATATTTTTTTAGTTGTTGTGGTTAGGTGTATGACGGGGCAAAAAGAGTCAGCACACTATTATCCGGAGTCATAGGCTCAGTGGTCAAGAAGGGCTTTAGTCTTCACCCGTTTACTTTGAATTATGTGTTGTTCTTAGGGTCTACAATAATCACAGCATCGTGTGGGAAAACGGTGCACACAATGAACGGTCCAGACTAATAAGTCTTCAGCTTTCTCGCGAAAATATGAAGCTTAGAGTTATACAGCAAAACCTTGTCACCCGAGGCAAAGTTATCCTGTTTATAATCTGATCATGAAAAAGTTTAGTCCTGCTTTTGGTGATCCGAGCATTCTTATAAGCTTCATTCCGTATCTCCTCTAATTCTGTGATATGTAGTCTCCTTAGCTCACCGGCCTTACTCAAATCAAAATTGAGCTGCTTAAAAGCCCATAGGGCACGGTGTTCTAACTTTACTGACAGATGACAGGCTTTTTCGAATATTATTCTGTAAGGAGACATCCCCAGGACTGTCTTAAAAGAAGTGCGGTAAGCCCATCATGCATCATTGAGTTTGACCGACCAATCCTTTCGGTTTTGTCCGGCAGTCTTTTCTAAATTGAGCTTGATCTGTCGGTTGGTGACTTTGACCTGCCCATTTGTCTGGGGATGATACGGAGTAGATAACTTGTAATTGATGGAATATTTCCATATCAGAGCTTCAAAACTCTATTGCAGAAATGTGATCCATTATCACTATTTATCGCTCTAGGGGTGCCAAATCGGGAGAAGATGTTCTCTTTGAGAAATTTGACAACCACTTTGTTGTCATTGGTCTTTGTTGGCACAACTTCTACCCATTTAGAGATATAATCGACAGCAACCAAAATGAACTGGTTGCCGAAGGAATTAGGGAATGGTCCCATGAAGTCGATACCCCAAACATCAAAAATTTCAACTTGTAGGATCGGGTTCAAGGACATCATGTCTCTTCTTGAAAATTTCCCAATCTTCTGACAATTTGCGCATGACTTACAAAAATGGTATGAGTCTTTGAATAAAATGGGCCAGTAAAACCCATTTTGTAGAACCTTCTATGCAGTCTTGCGGGGACCGAAGTGTCCTCCGCATGCAAGTTCATAGCAAAAGCTTAGCACACTCCTCTGTTCCTCCTCTGGTATATATCGTCGAATAATCTGGTTGGGACAATACTTAAAAAGATACAGCTCTTCCCAGAAGAAGTACCGTACTTGGGCAAAAAAATGACACTGGTCTTGCTTTGTCCAGTCAGCGGGTAATTGTCCAGTGGACAAGTAATTGACTATGTCCGCATACCAGGGTTGCTTAAAAATAGTCAGGATGTGCTCGTCTAGAAAATCCTCGTTGATCGGAGCTTGTATGATAGGTGCGTTCGGAATTTGTGACAAATGATCAGCAACCACATTTTCTATACCTCGTTTATCCTGAATTTCTAGGTCAAATTCTTAAAGTAAAAGGATCCACCGAATCAATCGGGTTTTTTCTTCCTTCTTGGTCATGAGGTATTTCAGTACCGAGTGATCCGTAAAAATCACCGTCTTCGAGCCTTACAAGTATGGCCGGAACTTCTCTAACGCAAAGAGAACGACCAATAATTCCTTCTCAGTTATTGTATAATTCTGTTGGGTGTCATTCAAGGTGCTACTCGAGTAGTAAATCACGTGCCACCTATTGTCGATGCGCTATCCTAGAACAGCGTCAATAGCAAAATCAGAAGCATCGCATATGATTTCAAATGGTTGGGCCTAATTAGGAGCAGAAATAATAGGCGCAGAAATAAGTTCTTGTTTAAGCTTCCCCCATGACTTGAAACATTCATCGTTAAAATCAAAGGGCACGTCCTTAGCGAGCAGGTTGGTTAAGGGCCTAGCGATTTTGCTAAAATCCTTAATGAACTGTCGGTAGAGCCCAACATGCCCTAGAAAGGATCTAATATCCTTGATGCTTTTGGGTGGTGGAAGCTTAGCAATCACTTTTACTTTAGCCTTGTCCACTTCAATGCCTCTCCGAGAAATCTCATGGCCTAAGATAATCCCCTGTCTCACCAAGAAGTAACATTTCTCCCATTTAGAGTTAGATTCTTCTCCTTGCATCTCTGCAGAATTAACTATAGGTGATGAAGACACTGATCAAATGAATCTCCGTAGATGGAGAAGCCATCCATAAAAATCTCAAGGAAACGTTCGATCATGTCGGAGAAAAGACTATGCAAGTACCGTTGGAATGTTGCAGAAGCATTGCACAATCCAAAGGGCATGCGTCAGTAAGCGAAGGTTCCGAACAGGCAGGTGAACGTGATCTTTTCCTAGTCTTCTACAGCAATGGGGATTTGATTGTATCCCAAGTACTCATCTAGGAAGCAATAGTACTCGTGTCCAGCCAGGCGTTCAAGCATTTGGTCGATGAAGGGTAGCAGAAAGTGGTCTTTACGGGTGACTGCATTCAACTTTTTATAGTCGATGCAAATACGAACCCTGGCAGGCAGTCTTGTTTGTACCAACTCTTTTTGCTTATTTTCAACCACCGTAAAGACAGCTTTCTTTGGGACCACATTAACAGGGCTAACCCATTGGCTATCAAAAATGAAATAAAAGATCCCATTATTTAATAGTTTCAAAATTTTCTCTTTTACTGCCTCTTGCATGAGTGGGTTAAGCCTGCATTGTGGGTCCCTCCCGAGGGTTGCTTCATTGATTAAATTTTATGTTGAACTATGGCTGGACTTATCCCCTTGATATCTTTCATCGTCCATCCAATGGCTTCCCTATGTCTTTTCAGAATAGACATAAGGTTGTCCTCTTGTTGCTCAGTCAAGTGGGATGCTATGATGATTGGCAGAATTTCTCTTCCGCCCAGGTAGGCGTACTTGAGGTGTTCGGGTAAGGCTTTTAGCTCTAGGAAAGGTGTTGCTTCATTGGAGGTAATATCCGGACTTTCAGTCCTATAATGAGGTACACTGGGACTTGACGCTCAATCCACTGCCGAATCTACGATCTGATCTAGATTAAAATCCTCAGACTCCAGATCAAACTCTGCCTCTGTTTCTATCTCCAGGCTTTCCTCATGCTCACTGGTCAGATTTTTAATAGAATTGACCTCAAACGTCTGATCATTGATATTCCTGGGTTGTCTTCCAAGATTGAAGACATTGACTTCCTTCGTCATGTCTCCAAAGGTCAATCATATGGACCCATTCTTACAGTTGATTATGGCATTAGCTGTAGCAAGGAATGGGCGTCCTAAGATGACCGGAGTTTTAGACCACGGATTTGATACAGGTTGGGTCTCAAGCACAATGAAGTCAATGGGGTAGATGAAATCCCCCGGATAAGGACATCTGTGATTTCTCCCTTCAGAATTTTTACAGATCGGTCAGCTAACTGAATGGTGACTCGAGTTGGGTTTAGCTCGCCCAACCCAAGTTGCTGGCATACTGAGAGAGGTAGCAAGTTGATACTTGCTCCCAGGTCAAGGAGTGCCTTGCTAATTTCTGTTTGTCCTATGGTGCAAGAAATTGTGGGACATCCGAGATCCTTGTATTTCACTGGAATGGGATCAGCCAGAATTTCGCTTATATTGGTTGCCAAGAACACTTTCTTGGGCACATTTGTCTTTCTCTTCTTCGTACACATATCCTTAAGAAATTTGGCATAAGCTGGGACTTGTTGGATAGCGTCAAGAAGAGGTACATTCAGTTTGACCTAGTTAAACATCTCAAGCATATTCTCCATATGCATATTCTTATTGTTGTTCCTAAGCATGTTGGGAAAGGGTGCTACAGGCTTATGAACTTGTTCAGCAGCTTTGTCTTCGTCAGATGTTTGAGGAGCAGTTTGGGAGGAACTAGCAGAGGTGAAGGCTAGAGTAGGATCAGTATTGACTGGATTTTTCTGTTAGTAGACCTAGCTGTCCACCTTCTTTCCAGATCGAAGTGTGTGAACAACATTGCACTGGTTGATCGAAGGGTCCTGAATTTCATACGCTTGATTGGAGTTTTGGGATTAACTAGCGGCTGATTAGGTAAAGTACCCTTTGGTCTTTCACTTAGAGAACTAGCTAACTGACTCATTTGCATTTCCAATCTCGATATAGCCTGTGAATGGTTGTTCAGCGTTTGTCCCTGATTTTACATGAAAGCGGTTTGGGACTTCATAAAAGCTTCCATGCTCTCCTCCAACTTACCAAATTTCTTTTCCATTGGTGACTTTGAGAGGAAGAAGATGAAGGTTGACTGGGAAAATTTTGTGGAGGATAGATGGTGAAAATTGTTAGAGAAATTAGGCCTAGGAGGATTATTCTGGGCCGAAGAGAAATTTGGGTGATTCCTCCAACCTGAATTGTATGTTTGCGAGTAGGGATTATGTGGCGGCCATGAGTAGGCCGCGTTCAGGTGTTCCGGTGGCACTTGCTGGGTATGAAAAATAGGGCACTCTTCAAAAACATGGTTTGATACCTGACAGTATGAACAACCCGGATTGTGAATTGGTAGTGGTTTGATTTGGTTGAAATTGGCTGGCTCTTTTATTTCTAGAGCCTCTATTCTCCTCATTAGGGTTGCAATCTTAGCTTCTGCAGCTATGAAAGATTCTAGAGATAGGAGCCCTCCTCTTGAAGCTATACATTGTGAATTCCTTAGTTTTTTCAAGGCTGGCTACCATTGTAGGGTTTTCTCAGCTAAATCCTTAAATAAATCCCAACCCTGGTCCTCATCCTTTTGCAAGAACCCTTCCTCACACATGGTTTATAACATGATTTTTGTCTGATAATCTAAACCATCAAAGAGAATCTGGCACTGACGCCATTTCTCCACACCATGATGAGAGTACTGAGCTAGGAGATCGTTGAATAGCTCACAGTATCTCCAAAATGATTCACTCAATTCTTGCCTGAACTGCATGATATTTTTTTCTAATGAGGGTAATTTTGTGAATTGGGTAGAATTTCTTCAAGAAGGCCTTGACAAAATCATCCCACGTCGTGACAGAATCTATCGCCAAATTGTACAACCATTTCTTTGCTAGGTCCTTAGGGAAAAGAGAATGAAACGTAACCTAACGGCATCGTCTCCTAGCTGGGTAATACGCATCATGAGGCACACTTCTTCAAATTCCCTAACAAAGAAGTATGCGTCCTCCAATTCTAAACCATGAAACTTTGGGAGAGTGTTGATAAATTGAGGCTTTAGTTTAAAATTATTTCCATTTACCTCAGGCAGTTTTATACAAGATGGTAATGAGGTTCTGATCGAGTAAAACCTGTCCTGAAGTGACGCCATCACAGGTTCTGGATGCAAGGGTAAAGAAGTGTTTTTGGTTAATCTGAAAGATACAGGATCTCTTACCCACTCTTGCATGCAGCACACCACAAACAACGTAATGACAACAAATAATCAAAAAGAATAAAATAAACAAACAAAAGAAGAAAAACAGCCACAAGCCTTAGTCTAAGGTACCTGGACCTAGACGACTCCTAACTGGTCGATTCTCCGGGGGAGGTTGTTACAGGAACTCGACAACAAGCGAACCAGCGAGGAAAGGGCTAAACTCGGTGGGAGGTATCTGGGAGTGAGCCACGGGCCTTAATTATGCCAAACCACGGAGCTTTAGAGGTTTTGCCTCTCAATCCACTTTCCTTAGACACCAATTTTGTAGGAGAATAGTTCTTGCAACTTCTACCCTCGGTTAATCTCTTAGTGAGTCCGAGATGTCCCTACGGCCAACGTCTATCAATTTTTAGTTAAGGCTTGGGTTATATGAGTGCACTTGGAGATGGTTTTTGGTCTAAGAAAGGGTGATGAAATCCCCACCTTATCTTGTTTATTTAGGATTTTGCCCTTAACGTCAATTGTGCAAGTGTACAGTTTATTCACAATAGGTAACACTCAAAGTGATAAATCACTCCAAAATGTTGGTCCTATTCTATATGAATGCACACGTACCTTTTCTCTAGCACTCTTCAAAAAAATTGAAATGAATTGAAATAGACACGTGCCCTAAATGCAAAAGTCTAATTCAAATTTCAATTAAGCAACAAGTGGATTTCTGCTGAGTTTATTACACTTACATAAGGTGAAGCATTCAAGGAAACTAAAATTTTTTTTGAGAAAGTAATTTGAGCGACTTTCGATAACCTTGTAGAGGAGTTTGTTAGTACTTCAATCGGAAAAACTCGCTTTTACATGAATTTTCCGAGGGTAAATGAATCCTCGTGCAACTTCTTTGGCCACCACTTTCGCTTCCCGTGATAGTGAGCTCCTTAGTACTTCTCCTACACATAAGAACAAAGAAAAATCTTTAGTGTTAAACAATAAAACCGTTCTCTCCCCGGCAACGGTGCCAAAATTTGATCGGCAAAAAGCAAGCACAAGAATAAGTAAAAAGAGTGTGGGTTGATGTTATTGCTTTTGCGATTCTTCCGTAGTAGCAAAGTGGCTATACAGGTCGTATCCACAAGGAGGGAGAGCGATGAAAGCTTGATGCAGCTTCTTTGTTCAAGAAAAGAGAAAGTTCTTTGTTTCAAATAAAGAATTGGAAAATGAAAACAAGTTGGCTTCAAAGATTGTTTTTAAAATGATTTGGTGGTTTATAAAATTGGATTTTCTTAATGGTAAGAATGCATGGTTAACTTTCTACTAAGTGCTCCCACTAATCCCTAACTTCTTGAAGATGTAGCCTCACGATGGATCATAGGCAAGCATACCCCTTATGTATAGGAACTATTCACGTGAAAATTGAGTGAAAGTTCTTCCTATAACTTAGCTTGTCACGCGGGTGACCCGGGTTCGATCCCCGGCAACGGCGCCAAAATTTGATCGGTAAAAAGCAAGCACAAGAATAAGTAAAAAGAGTGTGGATCGATGTTATTGCTTTTGCGATTCTTTCGTCGTAGCGAAGTGGCTATACGGGTCGTATCCAAAAGGAGGGAGAGCGATGAAAGCTTGATGCAGCTTCTTTGTTCAAGAAAAGAGAAAGTTCCTTATTTCAAATAAAGAATTGGACAATAGAAACAAGTTGGTTTCAAAGATTGTTTTAGAATGATTTGGAGGTTTGTAAAATTGGATTTTCTTAATGGTAAAAATGCATGGCTAACTTTCTACTAAGTGCTCCCACTAATCCCTACCTTCTTGAAGATGTAGCCTCATGATGGATCATAGGCAAGCATACCCCTTATGCATAGGAACTATTCACGTGAAAATCGAGTGAAAGTTCTTCCTATAACTTAGCTTAATACGGCAAAAACTTAGACATTCCCTTATAAGATCCAATTGAAGGCAAGAATACGGGAAGACACAAGTGCACTAATAGTATCAGCAAAGTTAAAAGAAAAATCTCTAACTTATAAAAACAAGTAAAGCATACAATCTATAGATCATCAAAGAACCCTCGTCTTAATATATCATAGCTCTTATTTGCACAAGGCTTATTTGACAGAATTGACTCATTTGAGTTTATCAATCAAGTTGTTAGAGATTAGTGGGTTAGTAGTTAGTTAGCCATGCAATCGAAGAGTTAGTTAGATATGATAGTAAAAGAAACAACAAAAGAAAAGAAGTAGAGAGGAAGGGAGTTACACTATAAAAAGAAAGTATTTATAGGGCTCCTTCTCTTCAGATCCCAGGGGGTATTTATAGGCACCAGGGGAAAAGGGGCCAGGGGGACAAACCCTGGCCCAAAGCCCAGGCGCGCCCAAAGCCCGTACGACTGCAGAAACGGGGCCCAGGCTACGTTTCAGTGGCCATGCCAAGGCGGCGCGCGCCTGGCTTCGGGCAGCGTGTCGTCCTGTCTATCTCCTGTCAGGTGGATCTTCTGGTTTCTGGATTTGATACCCTGAGCTGACAAAATCTCCATTCTAAAGTCAATGGTTACTTGGTAGGCTTTTAATCACCCATTAAATAGTAGGCTTTTAATCACCCATTAAATAGTGATTTAGGTTCTTCTTCTTCATTTGCACACTATGGACCTAGGATCAAGCAAGCAAAGCTTTATTAGCAAAATTTTATATCAAATAAATATGCGGATGTGATAAAAATTATGCAAAATTAGAGATTAATCATCCGACGATCATCCAACCTGGGGAAGAGCCTTCAGAAGGTGTTCGGATCGTGCATCTTCGCCGGTTCGAAGGGTCTTCGTGGGAGCAAATCTATATGGTTGTGGTCCGCAAACTGCTATGTCGTCATGACGTGTACAACCTTTTTCGATGTTTCCCTATATTTGAGATGCTGGTAATGGTGAAGAGTTCAAGGATGCCAAAGATGGTAGAACATCACTGAACTACGGAGTGTTCGAGGGGTTGATAAGCATAAGGCCTTCTCACTTGGGGTACCAGAGAGGAGACATATGCTACCTGGAACCGTAAGTCCCCAGCCGTTTTACTCGCCAGTTTGGATACGACCAACTCTACATTAGCAATCCAAATATCAACTTGGCTTTTATGGAGAGCCTAATTGATGGTGCTCGAGCTTGGCTATATTTTATTGTCGGTTGCACTGAGCCACGGCTGTGCATGTCGTTGAGAACCCGAACCTTCTGATGACTTTAGGATTCTACCAGTGGTACAAGACCTCCAATTCTGCGCCAACTGGGTTCAACATCAACTCCTCCGGCTTGAAGTGGATCTCTAAGTAGATGAAGTAGAAGGTAATTGAACAAGGGGAGGGCAAAAGAGTTCGAGTGCCAGACCTTTCTGAGTTTATCGCTATCGTTCACAGTGAAGCTTTTGATGCTGAAGCCCTCATTTCGAGGATGTTGCTGGCACCGAGGTACCACGAGATGTTCCTAGTGGGGTAGGCACGGCTCCGATGGAGGAAGTAGAGATAGAAGAGGTAGAAGAGGAGGAAGAGAAAAACTCAGACTTTCATTTCAAGCAGAAGCGAGAGGGCGAACCTCGCAGGAAGAAGGTGGTAAAGAAACCTCGTCGCCACACTCCAGTCACTGCGGAGAGCGAATCAGTTGCGATCGTTTCTCCTCCTGCCCTGTTAGTTATAAAACTATCGGTACAGAAGAAAGCAGCTGAAAAGGCTGCTCCAGACTTGGGTAAGATTAGTTCTCATTTGCAAGATTTTTTTAATTATTCTCTCTTCTTGTGCAGCTAACTTGTTAATTTGGGATGCAGGAACCGAGATCGCGGGGGAACAAGGAGATTACTATGATCCACTATTCACCTACAGGGAAGGTGACGAAGCCAGTTATCTCGTCTCCGATGAACCTGAGGGTTGCGCAGCCAATGTCGGTCCCTCTTGTGCTGACGAGGGCAAAGAAAGCCTTATGGCTTCAAGTTCAAAGGAGATGGTCGCGGAACCTGTGGCAAGTGAAGGAGGACTGGGGGCCGCTACTAAAATTACACCTAGAGGGGGGTGAATAGGTATATAGCTAATCAAATTAAAATTCAATATAACATAATGAAATGATGCAACCGATCACTCAAAACATGACTTGAAGCCGAATTCCAGTGAAGGGCTCTGAACTTCTCCTCATGATTCTCTAGATAAGAGTTGAGGTGCTTAATTGCTATCTTGTTGAGATGAGCATTAATCGATAAGAATAATTGAATGATAAACAAATAAATGAGACAATAAAGCAATCGCAAACAAAAGGATTTTTTCGAGGTTCGAGCCACCGCTCTATGTCCCCGCCTTCACCACCGTGAAGAATTTTACTATCCACTATTGGATCCTCCACAAAGGAACCTTACAATAAGGAATTACAACCACTCAAAGTACATAACTCCCCAACTCAATCCTCTACATTAGAAGCAGCACAAAGCCAATTGAGATAACAAGCTCTAGGTGATCAAGAGACCACAAACACTCTCTTTGCAACTCTTTTACAAAGCCCTATAGAGTAAAATTTAAACCTGAAGCTCAAGAATGTAAGTGAGAGTGAAAATCAGAAAGAGAGATTTTAAGACCAAAAAAACTCAATTAAAAAGCTTTGAAAATAAGAGCACAAAATAAAAATTGAAACTTTTTCTCTTTGAAATCAATACAATTTTCAATAGAATTTGTTGCTGTGAATTATTCAATCCTAATGACCCTTTATATAGGTTTTAGAAAAACAAATTTAGAATAATTTTATCAGGTTTAAAATGAATAAATTGACTTTTAAAATTCAACTAAACACATTTTAAAAATATGTTAAAAATAGTCTTTAAAAACTAGCCGTTTTTGCCAATCTGGCAGAGTGGCAGTCGGCTGGCCGGTCGACCGGCCATTCAAAAAAAATATGACCGTTGGCTCCCGGTCGACTGGTCGGTCGACTGTGTTTAACCGAGACCAAAACTGATTACAGTCGGTCGACCGCCCGGTCGAAGGCAATAGGGAACCGGTCGACCGGTCGGTCGACCGGGATTATGCACAACGTGCACACCCTAATTGCCAGAGGGTCCGTCGATCGCAAGGTCGACCGTTCTGGCCTGTAATAGGCACGATCGACCGACTTAGGCCAAAAAACTAGGTCTAGCTTATTTTTGAAGATACAGAAAATTTTGAAATAATTTTGTTTGAATTTTAAAGGAGAGAAGACATGCATAGCCATGAGATACAAGTTCTAAACAGAGATAAAAATTCCAAAAAAATATAGAACAAGTATCAAAACCAAACATATTAAAACTATACTTTTGAAACATGTATTTTTGTTTGTGGATATCTTTGAGCCTCAAATTTATATTTTACTTCTTAACAAACTAGTTTCTTATAAGGTTCTGATTGGCTACACGAATCTTCAAGTGGGCTTCTCTGATAGTGACGTTTGAGCGACATTTAGACCTTTGAGTTACGATCCCGTACTTGAGTACACTTGAACCATTAACACCTTCCTTTATAGGAAGAACCCGTTAGATCTTTTTGAACCCTGAAATACACTCTTGAACTTGATTAGTACCAAATAACTTCATATGCTTTGTTACCATTAAAACACAAAACCGGAGATTGTAACCTTTGGGCCAACAGTTACAACTACTGAGGTCCTCAGGACTGATGAACTTCTTCCTGAGCCAGCCTCTGGTGATTTGGCAGAAACTGGTGCTTCTTCTACCACTGTCAGGGTCTCTTCTATGGAGCCAGTCGAAGTCAGCACCGCCGTCGAGGGAGCCCCCATGGACATTCTTGAGGAGGCGATTGGGGTCATATCTATCGTGACTTCAGCACCTTTCTGTAAACGACCCTTGCTTGCCTCCCCTCTTTTTTTTTTACTTATCTTTGTCCTAACAAAATACTCTTGCAAGTATTCCGTCTCTGGGTGCATCAACTTCAAAGGAGCCGATGGGCCTTTTTGGGGAGGTCAGGGAGGAGACAAGTATCTTGACTACTATAGATGTCGCGGAATTAGATGTCTTGTATTGTGACGTGCCTCCTAACCAACCGGAGTCTGCTGGTGATCTTACAGCGGCTGAGGGGACGAGGGTTGCTCTCCCTTCCATGTTATCGTCAAAATTGATCACCTTTCCATCCGAATCAGTTGGCGAGATGACGGTGATTTCCATGATGCCACTAGTTTTGGTAACAACCGGTCTCAGGGTAATCACCAGCTTGACGTCTCTAATGTTGATTGTCGAGCCAGCTCTTTTTGGAGTAGTCACGGACCCTACTTCCTTCATGGCTGGTGTATTGGTGTCGATGAAGACTCCCCCTCGGTTGCCAGCGATTCCTCGTCCATCTCCGACCAATGCTTCTGCCACTTCTTCTACTGTTATGATGGTGAAACTGGTGGAGGTTTTATCTTTGGGGATTACTCGCTCGCCAGAAGTAATTGAAGCTAATAAGAGGGAATTCATGGCGAAAATGGTCGACAACTTCTATAAGAGCCTAAAATGATCCATTGCCCTGATTTCGAAAGGCTCAACCACTTCATTTGCAGCTCTGAAGGTGGTCTTCTCTCGTAATATTGAAAGTATCTGAGATTTCGGAGGGGATGACCAAGCCGCTGCATTGGAGCTGTTGGTGGAGAAGTTTAAGAGGGACGTGGGTGAGTGGTGTGGACTTATTAGCTTAGACCTGAATCCATCGGTACACAAAGAGCTTAAACATCTCAAGGCTCAGATGCAGAAGGCTCATCTGGAGGCAGAGGAAGAAGCCAAGGTGGTATCTTCAGACTTGAAGTTCTTAGAGGCAAGGAAGGTAGAGATAGGTGATGCTATCGATGCCTCCAATAGTGCTCTTCTTGATGGCGAGGATAAGATTGAAAAAGCCAAAGAGATGATTAAGAAGGCCAATTTTCTCCTGTCCAAGGCTGGACTGATGCGTCTTGAGGAGACTGCTTGGCTGGAGCAGTTCAAAGCCCATAACGATGAAGTCCTGCAATAGGAGATGGCGAAAAGGGCAACTCTAGCGGAGATTGAGGCTCGTTTGTCCCAAATGGCGAACTTCAATGAAGCCGAGCTGAGATCGCAGGCATTCATCAGAGCCGCTGAGGAAAGAAAGAGCAGACTGGCTACTCTTAAAGAACAGATCAAGTCCTCTGAAACATAGTCGTAGCTTGTACTCCATGTATCCCTATTTTGTTTTTGAATCAATAAAATAGTTTTATTTGACTTTTCTATTATGTCTCTGCTTGCTTTATCTTCTGAGTTTGTAGTAATTTCAGGTTAAATTTTAGCTTTCAAAAGAAACAAGATGACGGTATAGTCTTCCAACTTATACCATAAGAATATTCACTAATCTATTCAGAGGTTAAAAACGTGATAGAATTAGTTATTTGATAAATTATCACCAATAAGTTTGAATGATAACTCGATTCAAATCTTATTGGGGATGTGAATAAAATAAAGCGAACTTGATGATCTTCCTGTTCAAAGGTAAGTATTAACATAACAGACCAAAAATCGTCAGGATATGAACTTGTTTTGATGAAATAGGCATCACAAAATGCGATGAAGTTCAGAGTTTGTTAGTTTAGGAGTGATAAACTGGATGTAACTGGTTGAAGATTACAGGTTTAGGATTTTTGTCATTCAGAGGTGGCGAATGATTAATCTCTAATTTTACATAATTTTTATCACATCTTCACATTTATTTCGTATTAAATTCTGCTAATAAAGATTTGCTTGTTTGATTCTAAGTCCATGGTGTGCAATGAAGAAGAAGACCCTAAATTACCATTTAATTGGTGATTAAAGGCCTATTAAGATAGTCATTGACCTAGGAGGCTGATTCTGTCAAAACCAAGGGCTGCAAACTAGAAACTAGGACCAGAACCTGACAGGGGACAGACGGGACAACGCGCGGCTCGAAGCGCCGCGGATGTGCCTAGAAGCATCGCGCACGCGGCTTGAATAGCCGCGAAAATGCGGATCTTACCGCGTTTTCACGGCCGTACGGCTGCGGCGCGCGGGCCAGGGGTTGTCCCCCTGGCCCCCGTTCCCCTGGTGCCTATTACTACCCCTTTGGGGTCCCAGAGCAAGGGATATACAGAGTTTAAGGTAGTTTTCATTTTCATGTTGTAGTTTAGAATAGTTTAGTTTAGGGTAGTTCTTCTTCCTCCCTTGTATTTTTCATTTTTATAGATCTTGTAGGGAGAGAGAGTGGTACATGTTGGGAAGCAAGAGTGCTTGTAATAGAACGTGACAATTATGAAAGGTGCGCTCTTAACTTATCTTTGTTTTCTTCTCTCTAATCTCTTTTACATGTGTAGCTAATTTTTCTCTCATGGCAACTAACTACTAACCACCAACTAGTCTAACTTCTTATTTGATAATCCACATGAATCTAATAGCCTCTACTTGGCATTGCTCTTGCAAGAGCCATTGATGGCTCATGATGATGGATCTAACACTCTAACTTTCTAACTCTCTAACAAGCTAACATTACTTTACTCCATATTTTCTTTTAGTTTGATAGTTTAAGTGTAGCTTGCACTTGTTTGTTGAGTTGGGTTGTGATGAGTTACACATGGGTCATGCTTTGAATCGCTCTTGAACCAAGGACTAGTGATGGCCAATGATACATGTGAGGCAACTATCACTAAGAGGTTAGCGTGTTGGTGGAGTCATTAGTAGTTAGTAGCCGTGAGTCTTCTTTCTTTTTCACTTTATTTTAGATATAAAAACAAAAATCACAAATACCATTCTTCTATGTTTCTCAATTCTTCGTGTTTCACTGCACACTTCTCTTTTCATTCTTTCTTTTTCTTTTTATTCTTTAAAACTTTCAATAACTTTTTAACAAGCACGTGAATCAACTGGTAAAGTTTCTATCGCCTCCCGTCCTTATGGATTCGACTCGTTTTAGCCTCTATGCTATAACGAAAGTATCGAGGAAGCTAAAGCGCACACACTTTAAATATCGATTTCAAAATATACACTTTTTTGTGCGCGATTTTCTCCCGATCAAATTTTGGCGCCATTGCCGGGGATAAGAACGGTTTGATTTCACATTTTTGTTAACTTTTCTTTTTTATTTTTTGGTGTGCAGGTTACATTTTTTTAGCTTTGCAGAAGTCCATACTTGCTCTTGTGTGGTCGGGTAACTTCTTGTATATTCTTATACTCTACTGCTAATTTTTTTTATATTACCTGTACACTGTAAATAATTTTAAGAATTAAAATACGATAATTAGATGCTTTAAAACGGTTTAGACATTTGCATCTAGGCACGTGTCAATTTTCATTTCAATATACTGTATTTTGTTCTTATTGTGATCTTGCAGGAGGTGTACATATTGCATTGCATATAGTTAGGACAAATACTTCAGTGATTTACTCATTTTTTTGTGTTCATTCTTATCTATATTGCACACTTGCACGAATTGAACTTAAGGGCAAAACTCAAAACAACATAAGGTGGGGAAGTCATTACCGTCCCTTAGCCCAAAAATCACCTCCCCACTTACACAATCTAATCCTAAATAAAAATTGCTAGACGTTGGCCCCTAGAGACATCTTGGACTCAATTAGGAGAATGACCTAAGGGGGAAGTTGTTAGAAGTTGACACTTGTCAAATCGGTGTCTAAGGTTAGGGTTTGAGAGGCGAAACCTCGAAGAACAGTGGTTTGGCATAATTAGGCCCGTTGCTCCGGTATGGATACCTCCCACTGATCTTGCCCCTACCTGGCCGATTAACTTGTGGTCAGCTTCTGATAATATACCCTCCGTGGACAGTCTACCCAATTAGGAGTCGTCTAGGTCTAAGTCAACCCTCGCATAGGCTTGTTTTCCTTTTCTTTTTCTTTCTCCTTATTTGTTTGTTTGTTTTTCTTTTTTGTAAATTGTTATATGAATTTTAATAACAACAATTCTTTCAATTATAATATGAATCCATATTTCACCCCGACCTCATTTGACTCGGATAATTCTGACCCGGCTATGTACAACATGAACCAATCATTTATGTCGAGTTGGGATTATCCGAATCAATATGACCCATATCCTCAACCATATGACCATAATTTTCAAAATAATTTCAAATCTTCACAGAGTCAATGGGGATTCACCTCCCCCGAGTCAAATTTTCAACTGCCTTATCCACAATTTTCACAAAGTTGATTTCCCGATTTTGGTTCATATACTCCTTTTCCTGTTCCACCAACCGATGAAAAATCTAATTTGGAAAGGAGTATGGAAGAGTCCCTACAACAAATGCAAAATTTGCTCAATTCACAATCCTTCCCACATCAAACTCCACATACTCCTTTTCTAAAGCATCCAATTGAAGAAGAATCTGAGCTAGAAAAGCGTTTGGAAGTCTTTTGTGATAGAATGTAAAACATGTTGGACTCTCATCTCAACCAAAATTTTAAGAGTTCTACTCATCTTTTCCAATCTCACATATTCAAAATGAACAAACTTCAATACTGGACTTGAGTATGGAACCCTTGCATGAGTCCGAGCAATAATCGCAAAATCTGATGGACTCACAATTTCACCATAATTTTCAAAATCAACTTCCATACTCACCTTTTCAAGAAGAACCAATTACAACAAAGTATGGAAGACATGATTCTGACTCCAAATTCTGTTACCCGGCCTGTCAGTAGGTTAGACTCACTTATGAACGAATTGATCAATGAGAGTGAAGAAAGCCTTTCTTGTCAATCTTTGACCGATCCTTATATCCCTAACTCTACTGATTGGACCCAAGAATCATGTCATTTTGAAAATCCAGCTTCAATTTCATCATATCAACCTGAACTTGACCAATATCACATCCTTGACATTTTGGCAAGTTATCCTTTTCCTAAAATTGAACTTGAGCTTGAAAGTGATCTTGAACCTCAAATTGGTGATTCCTTTCACTTTTTGATTTAATAATGACTCCGGTATCTTTACCAGATTTTTTCTCTATTCCGAAGTCAACATCGAATCCTGTACCAATACACCGTGAAATGGAATCATCAATCTTTTATGATCACACTTCATTAATGAGGAAAGTGTGTGAACATCAATTCTTTAGTTTGGACCCTATTTTTGAACCAATTTTGACTCTTATTGTTGACTCTCGACTTGATCTGAGTCAACTTCTCGAGTCAGTATCAGGTTTTGTTTCTATTCCATTTGAGTCCAAATCAATCATCTCTCAAAATCACACTTCATTATTGGACAAGAATGTTAAGAAAATGACTCAGTAATTATTTTTGAAAACTGAAATTAGATGAGGATAAATTTTTAAATAAGACCATTCAATCAATCATTCTTTTACTGGGTTGCATTAGAGAGATCACTGGTGGGTTTCAGCATGATCCACGATATCTTGATTGGGTAGCAACGCTTGGCCCAATCAGACCACCACCGGAGCCACCACCATGAGGTAATTTTCCTTCCTTTCCCATCTGTTTCATGTATATACACATTCACGATGCATTGAGGACACTGCATGAGATAAGTGTGGGGAAGTGTTTACTAACATAGTTAATTTTACATTTTTTTTCTTTTACACTTCTTTTTAATTTAAAAAATCTTTTATATAAAAACTTTTTCTTTTCTTTTTACAAAGCTTTTTTGAATTAAGAAAAATAGTTTTGATTTATTTTAAGAAAATTAAGATTTTCTTAGGAATTAGGAAAACCTAAAATTATAAAATTTTAAACTGAGTCAAAATAATAGATCTTATTTAAATTTTAGGATAAGAAAGTAAGATTGAAAAGATAATTTGATCTTGAATTTTTTTGCCTTAGATTTATGCACTCCACACTTACACAATTTTTGGAATTGAAACAAAGACTGAAATGCCATTAAAAAATCTATATTAAAAAAATAATATTATGATAATAAAAATCACTTATTGAAATTGGGTAATTATGCCTCAGGAAGCATGATTATTCACACCTAAAATGGTGGACAAAAAAATAAGATAATCTCCTTTAGTTTTGTGGCCTTGTTTACTCGAGTCCTTAAGTCCGAGGGATGTTTTCTCATCTGATACCCTAAGATCATCTGGTTTGGGAGTCACCAACTAAAATCTCACTATCTAAGTAAATAAGAAAGCCTAAGAAAACTAAGGGAAGAAAAAGAAAAAAATTATATATATATATAATAATATAAACAAAAGGCATGAAAGTTAGAGTCGATATCCAAAAATCTTCACAATCATAAAGTGTATATTTTCTAAGAGTTTTATGAAAGATTGATTGGTAGTGAAAAGTGTATTTTTATCATTACATTTACCATCACATTTTCATATTTATTCATATAATTCTGCACATTTACTAATATTTATTATTTATTGTGTGCAGGCCTTGAGAAATAAAAATAAAGGAATAAAGCCTCAAAAGAAGCCCAAAAGCCCATGTTTAAAGCCCAATGTAAAAGTTGCAATTAACAATTGTCAAAATTGCAAATACCAAGGGCAAAAGTTGCAAATACTAAAAGAAGAGGGAAGGATAGATTTCTATTCAACCCTAAACACTTGCAGGATGAGGATAAAAGCCAAAGAAGAGAGTGTAAAGATAAGGAAATTCGTTTAAAAAGATATTAGGAGATTTGAGATCTAGGTAACTTGCTTCCCAAGTTATCTCGAAATCACAAGATAAAGAGCCAGGATGCAACTTCCAGAAGACAACGCCCAGTGATTGGTAGTGAAAAGTGCATTTTTATCATAACATTTACCATCACATTTTCATATTTATTCATTTAATTCTGCACATTTATTAATATTTTGTGATTTATTGTGTGCAGGCCTCGAAATAATAAAAAGAAAGAATTAAAGCTTAAAAAGAGCCCAAAAGCCCACATTTGAAGCCCAAGTGCAAAAGTGCAAATATCAATTGTCAAAGTGCAAATACACAAGGGCTAAAGTTGCAATTATCAAAGAAGAGGGAAGGATAGACTTCTATCCAACCCTAAACACTTGCAGGATGTGGATAAAAGCCAAAGATAAGAGTGCAAAGATAAGGAAATTCGTGGATAAAGATATTGAGAGATTTGAAATCTAGATAACTTGATTCCCAAGTTATATCCAAATCCCATGATAAAGAGCCAGGATGCAGCTTCCAGAAGCAAACGCCCAGATGGACGGACCAGGAGAAGCCACGCGCCAAAGCGCGTGGCAATCTGCCACCAAAATGCCGCAATTCCACGGCAAATGCCGCATTTCCACGGCAATTCAGATAAGCCAGGGCAACGGCTTTTGTGTACGACTTGTGTTCGGACTCTAACTCCTTTTGCGCCTATAAATACCCCTGCAGTGCAACACAGAACGTCGTCCAGCGCAGTACAGGGCCAAAATTAGGGTTTCTTCGAGTTTTTCTTCTTTTGTAATTAGGTTTTTCTTTTTATTTTCAAGAGAGAGAGAGGCTTATGTTGAGCGTGACACTGATGTACCTTCCTCTTCTCTGCCATTGTACTGATTAATAAAGGTAATCTTTTCTTTTATTTTTATGTCATTGCTTTATAAATAGCCCCGTCGCTATGGAAGAAGGGGTCGGATGATTTTTGGGAGAAAAGAGCTCTGAGAGAAAAGAGAGAAACCCTTCAAAGAACTTGCTGTGTTCAAGTTGCTCTTTGCCTACCTTCTCTTTGAGAGTTTTGGTAGACAGAGCTGTGTTACTCCGTCAACCACCAGAAGAGAAAAGCCCCGGAAGATCTCGACGTTCACCCGGTCAACGGAGAACAAGATTCACTCTCCATCGCCACACGAAGAACCCAGCCTTAAACAAAGGGAGGATTCAAGACTCAACATCCTCCCTCCCTTGTAATCGGAAGACCGATCTGTTGTAATTTTCTATCCAATCAAAAGAATTTTACAATCGAATCCTTCTTTTTCCGACGCATACAGAAACAATGTAACACCCCGCTCCCGGAATACGTACTTAGTTGCGTATTCAGATTTTTGATCTTATTTTTCGATTTACTTCCTGAATTTGACCGATTTTAATTTTAAATATCATTTTTCAATATTATATATTTTCTATGATTTTCTGGAATTTTCCTGATTTAAATGAAAATCTTAAAACCGGTGTCGACCAGTGCCGCTGATCGATTCCCGGATTTTTAATTTACAAACAGATTGGAATTTCTAGTAGAGTCTTTAGACATTATCTCTTAGAATTACTTTTCTTACCTAAATATTTTCTGAGGATTTTATGAATTTATGAAAATTCCACCGGAGTCGGTATCTTGATTGATTCCGGGATTTTTAGTTTTAAAACTATAAAGTATTTCTTAAAACGGATTTCACCGTGATTCTTAGTTTAATATTCTTGATTTTTGATTATTATTTCGAGACGTTCCGAGATACTTGAATTCGGGACGATTTCGGTATTTTTCCGAAAGATTTCCGCATCCGCAACCGAATCCCGGAATCCGCCACTTCCATTATTTTCATTTTCTCTTCCAAGAAAATATCTTACTTTTCCATTTTCTTTTCCTTTTTCTATTTTCTTTCTTTCCTTTAGCTTCCACCAGAAGCTTCCTTTTACTTCCACCCTAAGTTTCTCCAAGCTTCTCCAACAAGCTTCTCCAAAGCTTCTCCAACACTCCACCAAATATCTTCCCTTTTTATTTTCTTTTCCTTTTTCTTTCTTTCCTTTTCCTTCCACCCTAAGTTTTCTCCAAACTTCTACAAGCTTCCAATTCCTTCTCCAACCTTCCATTTTCTTCCACCAACTTCCACCACAATATCTCCACTCTCTCTCCATCTCCATGGCAGCCCATAATTGGCCAAGAGAAACACCTCACCCCCTTCCACTTTGCAAATACCCCCCTCTCTTTTATTTATTTGCATCACCTTCCCAAATCCAAACCTCTATAAATACCTCTCCTTCTCCATTTCATTTCATTCATCTCTTCACCACTTCACCAAAGCCTTCACCACCACCAACTCCTTCTTCATCTCCACCACAAACAACAACCACTACAACTTCTCCAACTCCTTACCTTCATCTTCTTCCTCCTCCATCTCCATTCAAACCACCACAACTCCAACAACTCCACCAAAGCTTCCACCTTTCCTTTACCTTCTCCAAAATTACCACCACCATCAAAACCTCTTCACTTTCTCTCTCTACACATTCGTATCATATTTTATGGCGCGTCCGAGCTTCATGGATTTCGGACCTTTCGGCATTTCTGGTGATTTAGGCGAGTGTTCTCGCTATCCTCTTGCTTTCTTATTTCAGCGAGTGTTCTCGCTATCCTCCTATTTCATCGATTATGCGAGTGTTCTCGCTATCTTTCTTGGCTTTCCCATTTCATCTGATCAACTAGTACTTATACTGTTTAGAACTATTACCTTCTTTGATTATGTTTAGATATTATTCCATCTCTTGTCATGTTTGGTTGCTTGCTAAATATCATCATCCTGTCATGCTATCACTTGACACCCAGCATGATAACTTGACTTTGTGATTATCACGTTTACGGGAACCTTGCCTTGTTATCCTGTACTTTGTACAGTGACCTGTTACGCTTGTTATGATTCCTGTTATGACCAGTTATTCCCGTAATCTGATAATTCTTAAAAAGGACAACTTGTATGGGGAATGGGAGGAAGTGATGGATGCCGGAATGATACCTTGCTTATAGTGATGGAATAAATATTGGCGGTACGTGTTAGTGGGACTTAGGGCCCACAGGAGATTCGTGTTAGGGGGACTTAGGGCCCTCAAACTGGTCCCGGGTGTACGGGAACTACTATAAGAAGTGCTATCAGTTCTCCATCTGCTTCATTAACAACCCTCGGCTTGCTTATATATGGATGTATGTGTGTTGGGATGTACACCAGGACACATACCTAGATATATGGGTCAGACGAGTAATAATAATATGAGATGCCTGTTATGATTCCTGTTACTCCTGTTATGATTCTTGTTATGACTTCCGTTATGTACTCTTGTTATGCCTGTCATGTGTTCCTGTTACTCCGTTGTATGCACTTGGATTATGGTGACATGAGATAAAGGTATATAGATGAGGGTTTCCTTGTTTGGATTATTCCTTCGATGTACTAGTCTCATGGAGCCGTAATCTGAAACCATACAACTAGATTTGCTCGTCCTTGGCTTTATTCGGTTTTACCGCTATACATGTACTCCTGTTATGACCCCCGCCATGATTTCTGTTATGATTCCTGTTATGACTCCCGTTATGTACTCCTGTCATGCCTGTTATGTGTTCCTGTTATGACTCTTGTTATTCCTGTTATGTCTGTTATGTGTTCCTGTTATGACCACTTTGTTACTCCGTTGTATGCACTTGGATTACGATGATATGAGATAAAGGTATATAGATGAGGGTTTCCTTGTTTGGATTATTCCTTCGATGTACTAGTCTCATGGAGCCGTGACCTAAGCTTGTACAATCGGTTTTGCTCGTAATCGGGTTTTATATCGGATTTCCTGTTTTATGATGATTATGTTATACCTGTTCATACCTGCTCTCTACCTGTATTCTAACCCTCCTGTCTTCTGATCTTATCTGATCATATCATGAGTACTTCCCACTTGATATCATTTGTTATACGCACACTTGTGCTCATCCTGCTTCGCCACTTGGCTTTCTATCCCACTCGCCTGGGGAGTGTCACTGACTCCCCTGGACCTCACGTTCAGGTCATGAAGCTAGAGCGTGTGGATTCTCCCAGTTGCTGATCAGAGTGGCGCAGCGGTAGCGTGGATCTTCATCAGACCGTTCAGAGCTTCATCCTTCCAGGCCCCCTGTGTGCCTCTCGAGTTTTCCTTTTGTAAACTCGTGAGTGCCTTTATACTGTTCATACTTGTACATCTCCTTGAATTCCCGCAATTGCGCATATCAGTGATATAATATTCATGTAATATTGGATCACCTCTGGTGAAACTTTGTAATTGTACTCATGTGTTGGAATGTATAATGCACCATTTGCTTCCGTACTCTGATTCTTGTCTGTACTGATGCTTAGCGTATATACGTGAAGGTACTTCTGACTTGCGTATATACGTTGCAGTGACGTCTCCGTATCCGCCAGGATCGGGGCGTTACAAACAACAATACCAAAAAGCTTCCATCGCATCTCTCCTTGAAGTTCGACTCATATAGCCCTCGCTACACGGTTAAATTGCAAAGAGTTCAGAGTCACCCTACATCAGATAATACTTTCCATAGTCTCTGTAATTTTTTTGGCAATCAAATTTTGGCGCCGTTACTGGGGAGGGAACGGTATACGTTATTTTCTAACAATTATTTCTTCTCTTTTTTTGTGTATAGGGACAGATACAGGAAGTTGACATCTACAGAGGATCCAAAGTACTTCAGAGACGCTGCCCTAGAAGGCAGAACACCAGACTCTTCAGGAAAGCCGCGCAAACGCAGCAAAATTCTCGAAAATGCGGCTATCCTAGTGAGTTAAGGTTTCAGCCTTCTTCTGTAGTCACTAAATTTGAGTTATGTATCTACTGCAGTTGTTAGATTTTATTGTAACTTATCTGAACATTGTTCTAACAATAACAGAAACTTGTGATTCAAATTTAAAACCCGGATAGACTTGAAAGTGCACCTAGAGGGGGTGAATAGGTGTACTAGCAATCTAATGCAAATGATACGGAATTAAAAACTTAATTGTAAATACACAACGTGTAACCAAGAGTGAGCCGAATTTTCCATGAAGGGCTTTGGAACTACTCCTCGAGATTCCTCTAAATTAAGAGTTGAGGTGCTATTAAAAACTCTCTTGGTTCAACACAAGTGTGGGCACGCACAAACTATATCTAGCATATGAATATGAACAATGTAAAGTAATGCAAGATATAAGATAGAAAGTTGAGAGATAGTGGATCAAACACAAATATAAAGATATGTTTCGAGGTTCGAGCCACTACTCTACGTCCTCACCTTCACATAGAAGAATTTTCACTATGTTCACGCAGGACCTTCCACAAAGGGACCTCCACTGAGGAATTACAACTCAACACTTAGAGTACACAACTCCTCTCTCAAACACAATCACCTCTACACAAGAGGGAAGGCACAAAACCAAAGCAAAGAAAAAGGTTTACAACTTGCTGATCTTATGATCACAAACTCTCTTAGTGATCTCAAAGGATCACAAATAATTTTCTCACAAAACAAAGATCCTAAAGACAAGATTAGAATTGATAACTCAAGTGTGAGAAATCAAATTGTTTTGAAAAAGAAATAACAAAGAAAATACTTAGGAAAAACTTCTTAATAGATATATAAAATGAAAAACAAAACAAATTTCCCAAATCTTGCTTTTCTTTGATTTTTCAAAAACTTTGAAAACAAATAAAGATAGAGAATTTTGGCACAAAAAACTCTTTTGAAAACTTTATTAAAAATACTTGAGAATGTGAGAAAAATTGCACTTAAAAATCTTGTTGAAAACAGCCCTCAAAGACCCATATTTATAGGGGTCTGAAAATATAGCCGTTGGGGTCCAGAACAGGTCAAAAATGACCTGTCGTGCGATCGCTCGGTCGACCGCCAACGGTCAGATTTTCGACCTTTGGGGTTGTCGGTCGACCGCCCCAAGGCACAGTGAGAACTTTCTCACTGTCGGTCGACCGCTTGGTCGACCGAGGCCAGAATCAGAGAGCTGTATCTCTGGTCGATCGACCGATCAGTCAACCGGGACCATTTCCAGAGAGTTAACCGCACGGTCAACCGCTAAAGCCTTGCACATCTGTGCACGTCGATCGATCGGTCGATCGACCAAGCCAGGCTTTGGTCAACCGGTCGGTCGACCGTTAGCAGCCCACAGCTAGAGTTTTAGGGTTTGAAAACTTGGTCTTTTAAATACCCATAAAATCTCATAAAATCACATAAAATCCACAAAAATAAGTTCTTATTAATATTTGAAGAACAAATATGTGTGACTAAAATTCAACACATATTTCAAACAATTTGAACTATTTTTGTGATATAGAAATTAAGCTTTAAACTAAAAACGGTATTTCCAAAAATCAAACTTCTAAAGGAAAATATGATTTTTCTATAAACTTGTACAAATACAAAAAACAATATATTAAACTTATTTCGAAGCATAGCGTGGATGGATAGAATCCAATACACATATAAAAGATATATTTATGTTTTTTGTCAATAAATCCAAAACTAAGTTTTGTTAAAAATAAAACTTAAAACCATGAACTAGATATACATCAAAGTAAGTTTTTAAACAATATGAACTAAACAATGTATAAGGATGAATCTACTATACATATAAACCATGTAAACTACTTCAGATGAAATCTATTCATGAAACCAAAAGATATATTCTTGAAAATCTGAAACGGTTAAACTGAAACCAAAATTTTTGAACTTGTGTATATGTGAACTTGAGCATATCAAGACTAAGTTTTTTTTTTTTACACACAAGATCTAAAACACGATCCACACACACACACACACACACACACACACACACACAAGTTTACAAGGCATGGTCGCCTATCCAACTGCCCTGCGAAGGTAGGGGTTTTCAAAAATAAGATTTGAAGATCATTTTAGCATATTTGAAAATTCTACCAATTGAAGAATAACGAGATTATTTTATGATAATTTTGAAAACTAGTACGAAATCCTTCAAATAAGGAATAAAATAAATATATATTCCATAATATATGAAAACTACACGAGAATCGATACTCAAAAATTGATAAAACTCATATAGGCTAAAGAATCAAAACAATGAGTAAATAAAAGATATATAGAGTGTACAAAAATCATGTAATCAACAAAATCATGAAAATAAGACGTTGAAGCTCAACTAAAATTTCTCTTATCAAAAATAAAAAATCATCAAAACTCAAAGAAATTCTATTTTTATCAAAAACTAAACAAGCTTCAAGGTATATGTATATTTAGTCAAAATTAAAAGTATCCATGCATATCCCAAATATAAATAAGTCCATTTTAGAATTTCGCATGAAGGCAAATGACTCTAGGATATATACGTATATCTATTAGTTATAGACAAAATTGACATATACATAAAACTAAACACATTTTTATGAAAACATGTACAAAATAGGGAATACAAGTTAAGATGTAAGAATCATCAAAAGTAGGTTATACTAATATATCTAATAAGTACACATGAGCAAATAAAGTACAAGCATATAATAATCAGTGTAGCTCACTAATTATACAAGTATAAATACAAGGTTTAATGAAAACTACATCTAAATAAGTAATCAAAAAAAGAAGCACAAAACATAAACAAATATGTTCATTAGGGCAAATGCACGTACTATTAGAATTAGGATATACGCAATAGCTAAACTCTAGTGAGAACACAAAAATATAAGTCCATATAAATATGGGTGTATCTCAAAGACTATCTATGTATATCGCATGTCTAATAACATTGCATTTAATATAATGAGCATTAAAAACATGGCATGCTAAAAATATCAATACAATAGCATGTAAACATAAATAGGAGTAAGAGATAGTTATCAAACCGAGCGAACTAATCTCTATGTCTCCAAAGCATGATGGTCCTCCCACCGAACGTCCCTTGAAAGTGATGCATCAAAAGTGTCACCAATGAGCTCGGGACGCATCCACTATCAAGGCACCAACACTCTCACGTTAAGTGAGAGCCCAAACCTATATCAAATATGATAGGGATGGATTTTGGTACCCATATCTTTTGGGTCCATAGGGATTAACATCTTTCCTAGCATCTTTCCTAATCCAAACAAATTTGTTTGCAAAATTTGAATTATGTATTCTATCATAACAAAATTTTGCAAGGTGGCCGTTAAGTTCACAATGTATACAAGTGTGCACATTAGCATACAAATCACGGGTGTGAGCATAATGAGCATGTGTATACCATGGAGGATGTGCATGAATATGTGGAGCATGTTTCTTATGAAATATGGATTCCAATCTCTTGTGGTTCATGGCACAATGGCTCAAAGTGGAACCCAAATAATCTACACTCTTCTTCAAAATACAAATATCATTTTCAATGATTGAAGAAGAAGTGAAGCATGCATCATGTTTATCACTAGTAGATGAAGCAATGGGTGTATGACAAACATGAGAATCAAAAGCATTTTTCAAAGAAACTTTTTCTTTTGAAATCAAATCTATTTCTTTGAAAATCAAAGCAGTTTTATTTTTTAAAGAATCATTTTCTTTTAAAACAAATTCAAGTTTTGAAGACAAAACCTCATTTTTCTTCAAAACAATATCAAAATTATTTTTGTTCTTTAAAAATTCATTTTCTTTTAAAACAAGATCTAGTTGGGATTTCGATAAAATCTCTTTCATTTGAAATCTCAAACTTTTCTTGCAAAACCATATCTAGTTTTGAAAATAAATTTTTATTTTCTTCTTTTGATTTAAACTTTTCTTTTTCAAAAATTTGTATTTTTCTAGCAAGTTTTCACAAAATAATAAAATTTCTTCATTTAAAGCATGAGCATCCATATTTTCATCACATGAAGAACTAGCATAATCATCAAGATGAGTGTCTGATTTTACCTCAAGGGAGTTAATACCTTGGACCATGAAGCAAACTTCATCGACTCATCCACCATGGGTTTCTTCACCAAAACATGTGTCGTTTGTACCTTGGGAGAAGTCAATGTGTTCCACACTGCAAAAACGGAATCACAATGAGAAATCAAAAAAAGATCATCTTTCCTAAGTGTGTGCCTAAGTGCCTCTACGGCTTGTGTATAGGCCTCAATGTACTTGTCATTACCAAAATAAATTTCGTGGTAGTGGCTAGATAAACATGCAAACTTAGGGCTTTAAGATAAGCACTTATCTTAAATTTTTACATATCAATATTAGACACATCACGCATGGGAGGGGCAAGAAAATTCATAAGTGTATAAACTGTGTATGCAAATGCAAATCTAAATTAGCAATCCAAGATCACACTACTAGGTGGTTAAACCAAATATCAGGAGCGGAGGCTCTGATACCAATTGAAAGTGCACCTAGAGGGGGGTGAATAGGTGTACTAGCTAATCTAGTACAAATGATGGAATTAAAAACTTAATTGCAAATATACAACGTGTAACCAAGAGTGAGCCCGAATTTCTCGTAAAGGGCTCTGAAACTACTCCTCAAAATTCCTCTAAATTAAGAGTTGAGGTGCTATTAGAAGCTCTCTTGGTTCAACACAAGTGTGGGCACACACAAACTATATCTAGCATATGAATATAAACAATGTAAAGCAATGCAAGATATAAGAGAGAGTTAGGAGATAGTGTATCAAACGCAAACACAAAGATATGTTTCGAGGTTCGTGCCACCGCTCTACGTCCCTTTACACAGAACGATTTCCACTATGTCCACAGAGGACCTTCCACAAAGGAACTTCCACTGAGGAATTACAACTCAACACTTGGAGTACACAACTCCTCTCTCAAACACAATCACCTTTACACAAGAGGGAAGGCACAAAGCCAAAGCAAAGAAAAAGGTTTACAACTTGGTGATCTTATGATCACAAACTCTCTTGATGATTTCAAAGGATCACAAATAATTTTCTCACAAAATAAAGATCCTAAATATAGGATTAGAATTGATAGCTCAAGTGTGAGAATTCAAAGTGTTTTGGAAAAGAAATAACAAAGAAAATACTTGAAAAAAACTTCTTAATAGATATGTAAAATGAAGAACAAAACAAATTTCCCAATCTAGCTTTTCTTTGATTTTCCAAAAACTTTGAAAACAAATAAAGATAGAGAATTTTGGCACAAAAACTCTTTTGAAAACTTTGTTAAAAACACTTGAGAAGGTGAAAAAAATTGTACTTAGAAATTTTGGTGAAAACAGCCCCCAATGACCCATATTTAGGGGTCTGAAAATATAGTCCTTGGGGTCCAGAACAGGTCAGAAATGACCTGTTGGTCGACCGCCAACGGTCGGATTATTGACTGTCGGGGTTGTCGGTCGACCGCCCAAGGCATAGTGAGAACTTTCTCACTGTCGGTTAATTAGTCTCTAAAACTGCATATTTCATACCACATCTTCACATTTATTTAATATTAAATTCTGCTAATAATATCTCTCTTGTGTGTTTTTAGGTCCATGGCATGAAATGAAGAACACCCAAAATTGCCATTTAATTGGTGATTAAAAGCCTACAAATATAGTCATTAACTTTGGAGCGTTGTTGTTTCGTCAATACCAGGGGCCCAAAAGCAGAAACTGGGACATCCAACTGATAGGAGACCGACGGACAGCGCACAGCAGGCAGCGCTGCGCGCGCCACGCCAACGCTTTAGGCCAGGGTTTGTCCCCCTGGTCCCCTTTCCCCTGGTGCCTATAAACACCCCTCTTGGGGGTTCTTCAGGGAGATATCCAAAGAGTAGGGTAGTTTCTTTCAATGTTGCAGTTTAAGGTAGTTTAGTTTAGTTCTTCTTCCTCTTTGTATTTTCTATTTTTTGTAGATCTTATAATAAGAGAGAGAAAGTAGTACATGGGCGGAAAGTAAGAGTGCTTGTAATAGAAGGTGACAAGGTATGAAGGTTCTCTCTTTACCTCTCTTTATTTTCTTCTCTCCAACTCCTTTTATATGTTTAGCTAATTTTCTCTCATGGCAACTAACTGCTAACCGCTAACTCGCTAACTTTTTACTTGACAATCCACATGAATCTAATAGCTTCTGCTTCGCCTTGCTCTTGCAAGACTATTGATGGCTTATGATGATGGATTCTAACACTCTAACATCCTAACTCTCTAATAAGCTAACATTACTTTATTTCATGCTTGCTCTTATTTAGTTTTGATGGTTTAAGTATAGCTTGCACTTGTTGAGTTTGGATGTGATGAGTTGACATATGGGTCATGCTTTGAAACGCTCTTGACCAAGGACCAGTGATGGCCAATGATACATGTGAGGCAACTATCACTAAGAGGTTAGCATGGTTAGTGGAGCCATTAGTAGTTAGTAGCCATGGGTTTTCTTACATTTTTATTTTGTTTTAGAAATACAATCAAAAATATATTCTTTTCTATGTTTTTCACTTCTTTGTATTTCACCGTATTTCTCTTTTCATTCTTTATTTTCTTTTCTTTCCATTCTTTCAAACATTAAAGAACTTTTAACATACACGTGAACATACTGTGTAAGCTTTTATCGCCTCCTGTCCTTATAAATCCGACTTGTTTTAGCCTCTATGCTATAACGGAAGTATCGAGGAAGCCAAAGCACACACACTTTAAATATTGATTTTAAAACATATACTTTTTGTGCACGATTTTCCCCAATCATCGGTCAACCGCCCGATCGACCGAGGCCAGAACCAAAAAGTTGTCGACCAGGTCGGTCGACCAGTCAGTTGACCGAGGCCATTTCTAGAGAGCAGACTCTCTGGAACGGTCGACCGCTAAAGCCTGTGCACTTATGTGCACATCGGTCGACCGGTTGTTCGACCGAGCCAGGCTTCGGTCGACCGGTCGGTCGACCGTTAGCAGCCTACAACCAGGGTTTTAGGGCTTGAAAACTTGATCTTTTAAATACCCATAAAATCCATTAAAATCACATAAAATTCACAAAATAAGTTCTTATAAATATTTGAAGAACAAATATTTGTAATTAAAATTCAACACATATTTCAAACAATTTGAACTATTTTTGTGATATAGAAATTAAGTTTAAAACTAAAACCGGTATTTTGGAAAATAACCAAAGTTCTAAAGGAAAATACGATTTTTCTATAAACTTGTACAAATACAAAAAATAAGATATTTAAACTTATTTTGGAGCAACTGTGTATGGATAAATCCAATACACATATAAAAGATATATCTAGGTTTTTTTGACAATAAATCTAAAACTAAGTTTTGTTAAAAACAAAACTTAAAATCATGAAATAGATATACATCAAAGTAAGTTTTTAAACAATATGAACTAAACAATGTATATGAATGAATCCACTATACATATAAGTCATGTAAACTACTTTAGATGAAATCTATTCATGAAACCAAAAGATATATTCTTGAAAATCCAAAACGGTTAAATCGGAAGCAAAACTTTTGAACTTTTGTGTGCGTGTAAAACTTGAGCATATCAAGACTAAGCTATCATTACACAAGATCTAAAGTAAAACTAAACTAAACAAACCGAAGTCTTCTTGGCGATCTCCATCTCCAAGCCGACTCGATCCAAACACGATCCAAATGAGCTTGACTCCAATCGAGTGTTAGATGTGATCTTGACGCGCGAGCTCTTGAATCTACACGTATTAACTCCAAGACTGGCTTTAAATCCTTTGTTGAAGCTAATCACCTACTAAGATCTTGATCAATATCTGAAACTTATTAAACACAAGATCATTAGGAAGCTAACCTTCATAAGTTAGTCATCATCAAAACTAAGGTGAAAGGCCTCTTGGCCAATAAGACTTGCATCTAGGCATTAGTCTGTTTTTATTTTTTCAATCACTGTCGAAAAGTTCTAGAGATCGAGGTAAGTCTGGATAGCATTTAAATTAGGAAACACTTGTAGTGATTTAATTGCTTTGAGTGATACTATTCTATAATCTTGCACACTTGCACTAAATCGACTTAAGGGTAAAACCCCTAACAAGATAAAATGGGAAAGTCATTATCCTTCTTAACCCACAAACAACATCTCATTTGCACTCACAATCAAAACCTAATTTTAAATTTGAATAGATGTTGACTTTAAGGACTCATTAGGAGATTGACCTAAGGAGGAAGTTGTTCGAATTTGACTCTTGTCAAATCGGTGACTAGGTAGGGGATTGAGAGGTGAAACCTCAAAAAACAGTGGTTTGGCATAATTAGGCTCGTTACTTCGGCACGGATACCTCCCACTGATCTTGCCACCTACCTGGCTGATTAACTCGTGGTCCGATTCAGCAATATACCTCCCGTGGATAAATCTAAAGTTAGGAGTCGTTTAGGTCTAAGTCCACCCTACAATAAGCTTGGTTGATTTTGATTTTTGATTTTTATTTTTTGGTGTGACCTTATTTGTTATTGATTGTGTATGTCAGTTTGGTCAAGAGACCCAGCCACATCTAAATTAACTAGAAACATCTCTCACCACCTAAACCCGATCCCAAAATGGCACAAACAATATCCTTACAGAATAGGTTCTATCTAATTAGGAAATCTCTTCCATCTTGCATTCAGCTTCCGAAGCTGACGATGATAAATTTGAGCGTAAGCTAAAATAAATCACCACTCCCGTAAATATCACGGTTTAGAATCCGAAGATGCATACTTCTTCATAAGAGAATTTGAAGAGGTATGTGTAATGATAAATAAGGACCTAGCCAAGAAATAACTATACAGTTTAATAGAAAACTCCACAACTTGTAATGATTTCGCAAAAATCTTCTTAAAAGAACTTTACCCTATCTATAAGACCGCCCTTATTAGAAAAAACTTAATGCAATGTAAGAAAAATAACCGAACAAACCGTTTTGAAAATACTTCAAATGATAGTGTGCCCCAGAAGAGGCACAATTGAAGTTTAAATGTAGTCGACAAGGAGTTGCCTAGTATGAACCATGCATGTTAAACAGTTCATCTTCCCAACAATCTGCCGCAACCCCTCCTTCCAGTGTTTGAAAAAAGGAACAATTCTTCAACAACCAAATGTCAAATGTAAGGCCCATCAGTAAAAGTTAAAAGGCCCTAAACATGAAAGTCCACAACTTGAAGATCTGAAACATGCATCAAGGAAGCTAAGATGAAAATTTCTCCTCCTCAGACTAGCAAACACACGAGTAAAATCTTGCATCAAGCAATCCAGTTTTAAAGGTTCTCAGTTATCCTACATAGCCCAGATTCAGTCCAACTTTCCCAAGTCATGCGGCAACAACCAAAAGAAAAAAACTGTAATAGCATCATTTCTTTGTGGTTTCAGCATCTTGGACAGTACAGTCAACAACTTCAGAAACGCTGCTGCCATCTACTTCAGAAGATGAATCCAAAGAAACCTTCTTCAAAGAAGCTTCTGTGCCAATAGGGTTTAAAGAAGCTCTCTTCACTCCTCTTCCTATAACACCAAGATGGGTTATGCCGCTACCATTCGTTGCTGCAGTAGATACAGTTGGGGAATCAAAACCACCATTCAGAACACCCATCTGTGAAGAACTCAAAGATGCAGATCTGGAGTCTGTGCAGGAGAAATTCGTATCCACAGAAGCTGATTTAGATGCAGCCATTTTCATGATTTCAGAAAAGATGGATTTCGGATTTGACAAGACATGTTGTAGGTCCTCCAGCTGCATTCAAATTGTGAAGCTTGGTTTTGTCATAAAGTCGCAATGATAAAATTCAAACAAGCCTAAATTTTACTAAACCTACCTTAACTTTTAAATAAAGTTTAATACTGTTCCAATATTTCATGAATCATCAATAAGCCTCCAAAACAATTAAAAATGTTAAAATGTTAGTTACAATGATGTTTATGCCCTTGACCTGATTTTTTGTATTTTAAATTTATTGGTCTAAATGGATATAAAACTCAAATCAGCTTTATACCGCTATTTCATCTTCTTCACCCGTTCCTCATATTCTTCATTTCAAGTCACTATCCTAACCAAGAAATAAAGTTTGTCTTTTCTATTGTCATATTCCCAAAATCAAACCCTAAATCATAATACAAAATCTTGAACTAATCCTTTTTTTTTGGTTCCCTTTTTTTCAAATCTAACCCATCACATCTAAATCACACCCTAATTTCCCCTTTAATTTTTCACTTTCATGTCATATTGAACTCTAATATATCATACCCAAATCAAGCTCTATTTTATATATTTCTATTCTCATCAAACCTAATTTACCTAAACAAAACCCTAATGTCCCCTCTTTTGGTTGTCATCTCCAAATCAAATCTTTACCCATCATACCCAAATAAAATCTGAGTCTTTAAATTATGGCATAGAATTAATAGATAGGTATAGGGAGAAGAAGATGAGTTAAAAGAGATGAAGTTGATATAAACTCATTTTGATTTAAACTAATTTCAAAATAAGTTAAGAGTAAAAATTTAAAGTATATGTTAGATTTAAAATAACAGGGTCCAATTTAGCATGCACTTTTACCTAATGATGTCATGTGATAATTTGTGTTAACAAAGGGAATGGATGTGATACCAGCAACAAAGTTCCGAGGGTCTTATTGATGACCCATGAAATATTGAGAGGTTATGTGACTTTAGTTTAAAAATAAGGAGATATTGAGAAATTTAGCCTTCAAAGAATGGTCTACAGAGAAAGAGATCCTTAGAAAACAAAGTTCAGCAAGCAGTAAATAAAAAATAACAGATTTGTTGTTTTTTTTTTTTTTTTTTTCCTGGTGTGTGTGTGTGTGTTGGGGGTGGGTGGGGGGGGGGGGGGGGGGGGGGGGGGGGGGGGGGTTCTCTTTATTTGCCTCAAAAGGCAAATGTCGAAAGCATGCTAGGAGGTCCTGGTAAGAAAAGAGTAATAGCAACCCCTAATGTCTACAAGTGCAATCAAGTCCACTTTTCTGCACGGAAATGGAAAAAATGACGAGAAGAAATTTTTCAAATATGACATCAAAAGGATAAACTTTGAAAAATAACATCAAAATGCAGTTTAAAATTTTAAATACGATAATCAGTAGCACTGCAGTTACCTTCCTCTCTAGCTCACTCAATATACCACTGAGCACCTCTTTCTCATCTTCCTCAATAGGCAGATCAGCATCACCCTTGCCTGAAGCCTCGTTGCCACCTATACCTGAGTCATTCACAATATTCACATATTTATCTGGTAAAGGTGTCGGCGGCACATCTTCACTGAGCCGCTTTAGGCGAGACTGACACAGTGTGATAGCCTTCTGACAATAAGGAATAGCCTCTTCAACCTTTGACCAGACCTCCAAAACCAAACATATCCTGAAATTTCTGATAAACGCATTAAGAAAGCCCAACAGAAGATTAATGAATCAGAATTTTACTCCTACAGTTAAAATTTTCTAAAACCAGGGAATTCTTCCAGAAATTCATTAAATTTATTTGATAAGGATACAATTCAACTATCCGGCGATTGTACGGTTCCACCAACCGTTCCAAAATGGATAGAGCTTTCAGATAGTCATTAAAGATGTCTCAAAGTCCTCTGCAAGTAGAAAATAGATGTTATATTATAGATGTAGTTTCCATGCCAGGAACAAGTTTAGTGCCCAACCTCTTTCCATTGAAACCTCTCCCAAAGCAGCAAAATGTTTACTTTGTCAATTGTATCTTCGGGGCTTTTGTCCACAATTGCTCTTGCAACATCTAGCATCTTCCATGCCAAATCCAGATCAGAATCATCTTCATCCGCTTCAGCCAATTCCTCACCATCACCAGCACTGCCCTCACTATCATCTTCCAGGTCCTTGTCACCAGCACCTTGTCCCAAAGATACATGAGAAAACATAGCACATTTCACAACAAATGAGCAAAATAAAAGATTTGACAGTTATGCAAGAGAAGTGAAATCATAATAATTGTTACAATGCTGCTAATGGAACACCCTGGCAATTAAAAACTCCATGAAGATTAAGAAACCATTTTTCGGGAAAAGATTCAGAAAACAAAGGAACCAAATATAATAACTAACCAAACAAAAAATTTGCTCATATAGCCATAGATATTACATACCCCTTTCTGATACCATTTATTGAAGCCCGAAAACAAAAGATATTTTGAGCACCTTTGATGGTAACTATAGTGGTCAAAATTGACCCTCACAGGATGACGCGTCGTATACAAGCAACCGGGAGACTCCGCCACTTCATATCCTCCCAGAACCAATTCGATCCACACTGAGGTCACCTTTGGCCCCAAAGATGCATCTACACCAACAGTTCCGATGCTCCGTGCCCCTATTTCGGAGACTTCAGCTCCGCACAAGGCAACCACGGCAAACAAATCATCCCTGATTTCCGCGGACTGTTACGCATGCAGATCTTTCCCTACGTCATAGCGTGTAACACCCTTCAGGCTGGGTAGTTATGAACAGAGGCAGATTTTCCTGCATGCAATCCCAACAATCAAGCGCTCGTAATTACGGCCGTTATAACAAATCGACATGTGCAGATCGTGCAGTTATGAAGATCACGCACGTACAATCCGCCCCTATGAACACAGATCAAAAACATAAATATACCTCCTTCTCCAACGAGAGAGATGACATTAGGATCCTTCTTCTTCCAGCTAAGCTCAACACTAAGACTCTGACAAACAATTCATGTAATTCCTGTAACCAGTGAATTCTCCTCCTCTAATTTTTTCCTGATTAAGGGTTTTCACGTAAAACCCTCTATGTTGCATTGTATTTTTTACAACATCTCACCCCCATTTTCCAATCTCGCTTGTGGTGAGGATTGACCATCTGATCATTCGTGGCGGAAAAACTCCACCACAAACTGGTGTTTTTGTTGAGATCTGAGTCCCATTACTCAGATTTCTCCCCTACCAAACACTTCCTCAAAAAAAATTCTCCAAAAAGTCATGACCCTGAGCAGTCGATCACCAGCAACAAGACCACCTCCAAGAGTAAATCCATTGTCACCACTGGAGGCATCCTTTCCTCGAGCGGTCTCAACCTCAGCCCCATCGTGGAAGAGTCTATCTTCACACTTTGCAGGGGGCAGCCAGAGAGACACCCATTCGCCATCGACGCACGAAAACCAACTCCTCCGAATGTTCACTGACAAGAAGGAGATGACGAAGCAGCAAGCTCTATTCAATCGTGAGCATGAGAGCAAGCGGCGTATGATCGAGAAAGCGCAATCCGTGAACAGGAGGAGTTGAACCATCTAAACGACCAACTCCTCGCCCAGATCACAACCCTCCAAAACACCGAGGACCGCCTCCATCGCCAGAAAGGCCTACAGCTAAGAAGGTCAAAGACGGCGAGCACTCTCAGAGCCGGAAGCGACACAGGTCAGACTCCCTACTCCGTCGGAGTCAAACTCCCTACTCCATCGGAATGACCCGACGGCGGGTCGAGTTCGTCACATCCCCGCACGAGGGATCAACATGATCATTCTCGAAGAAAAACTGAGTTCCTCTGCGTCCAAGATCTCGACAAGCCTATACAAAAGCAAGTCGAGAAAGCAAAAGTGCCACACCACGGCAGACTCAGAGCCATCATTACCTATGCATCCAACTCCCCCTTTCCGGGGCGTATTGGAATGTGAATTTCCGAGAAGTTCACGATTCCAACCTTTGACTGCTACTCGGTCAGAGCGATCCGATCCAGCATATCCGCCAATATCAGAACAAGACGGTGATATATGCCCGAAGCGACCCCATCTTGTGCCGGATCTTCCCCTCCAGTTTGAAGGGATGATTTCTGACCGATTCTACTCTCTCCGTCACGATCGATCCACGACTTCGAGGATCTTACCAATTGTTCATCTGTCAATATTCCTCATGCCAGAAGTTCAAGCAGAACAACCACCACCTCCTTTCCGTCAAGACAAGACCCTTCGAAAGTCTCAAGGCGTACGTCGGCTTCTTTCAGAGTTAGCCGGCCAAAGTGCACAACTTCAAGCGAAGATGGTGCCGCTCTCACATTCATCAGCGAGCTGCGAGTCACCCACCCACTAGACAAATATATGGTGAAATACAATATCACTTTTTGGAGTGAGGTCATGTAC
>JAVJIF010024415.1:0-49313 GCA_038442645.1 Agave tequilana | reverse complement strand
TTATCGATGGAAAAGATGCCTTTTTCCAGATTCCCAGTACCTGTAAGAATTCTATTTTCTAGTTTTTTAATTTATTTTGAATTTCTTTATTTTGGTTTCCTTTTGGTAGTTGTAATCTTCTGTGATTGGGAATTTTAGTTTCTAAAATTTAGAGTTGTAATTCTATTTTGATTAGAAGTTTTAGTTGTATTCCAAATTTTGTAAAAGCTATATATCAAACATTATATGCAATGAAGAAGTTTATGAAATTTTTTCACAAATTTGTGAGTGATAAGTTCTCTCCAAATATCTCTCTTTGTGTGTGAAGTCCTAGAGAAGCCCTAGATCAGGAGTCCTAACCTCTAGCTAGCATATCCTCTTCCTTTTTCTCTTATTTCAAAACCATAACCTCTCCCCCCTCATAAATTTCTTTCAACCCCAATTCTAATCTATTCCATAAAATCCTAAACCAAAATATTCTCTTTCTCTCGCGTTCTCTCCTTCTCACACTAGAGACCCAACTACCAACACAACATTTCTTCCTCATCGTTTTCAGGTCATAATTTTCACATCCGGACTCTGATTCAAACAATTTCAAATCGTTGTAATCGTGACAGACAAATCTACAGATTTACAATCATCACAGGACATTGATGTCGACGTGATCCTCAGTAGGCACGTATCTATCCAAATCAATTCTTTTGAATTCAATAATTAAATCGCTGATATTTTATTGGCTTAACTTCTATACACCAAAAGTGAGATTGTGTGATTCTTTCTTTAATTCAGATCTTTGATATTGATCGTAAATTTTTACCTGCATAAATTGTCTTTATTGATTCTTGATTGAAATTAAGTATTCTACGCGAGTTATTTTGTACATCTATCTGCTTATTAGTTTTAATCATTTTCACCAACGATCGTTTCATGTTGGTGAAGCGTTGATTGAGTATTTTATTGCTGATTTCTCACACAAACATACACGTTCTCACATTAATTTGGTATCAGAGCATGGTTAGGTAGGAATTGCATCTTTGGTACTTTTTTTGCTTTCTTGCATTTAGGATTAAAATCATACTTTAAAAAATTTATTAGCGTAATTTTAGGAAATTGAAGGATAAATTCTCCCCCCTAAAATTTTCATACAATTGATATTTAGGTAGGTATTTCAAAGTGTTACTTAATTAAAGAATGTTAAAGGCGGAAAACTCCCATTTGATTTATTTCCCCGACCTGGCCGATTGAATTGGTAAGATTAGAGTTTGATTAATCCGACAATCTTAAAAAATGCCAATAAAATAAAATAAAAATTAGTTAGCTTTGTTTGCATATTACATTTAAGATTCATACAGTGCATGTCAATCCGCTGAGGTACTTCTTACTTGCGAGGAGAGTCTAGTGAATCCCACTCCACCACTATAAATGTCTCGATTTTTATGGTTGCCTAAACTATTCTGATTGTTTAAATGATCTCCAAGTTTTTCTTGATTGGTTACACAGCATGGACCGGTACTTCACCCAGTACTCGCTTTTTGAAATGGAGAAAGTCAGGTTCGCCACCATGACTGATTGACAAGCAAGCCAGTACTGGGCAGATGTGGAAAGAAACATGAAAGCCCGATTTCAAACACAGATTGAGACTTGAAAATATATGAATGACGAATTCATAGGTAAATATGTATCACCATTTTATTTCTGATCTTCTTGACAATTAGCGCCGAATTACCCAAGGCAACAAATCCACCAAGAATATGTTATCGAATTCGATGAGTTTATTGCTCTCTATAATATCCGAGGCATATAGAGTGACATCTAAATCTTTTTCACAATTTAAGCTGGATTTAGAGTAAACCTAGAAAATGAGTTGTGAAATTGTGAAATCACTGAGCTCAAGAAGGTTTGTGCCTTTGTCCTAAATTAGATGCTCCCAAGTTGGATTATACGTTTAGAAGTCAGGATTACCGAACTCCGGCGTTCAAGTCCATTTTACATCAGTACCCTCACCGAGTCAATTCTCAAACATCAACACACAAGGAGAGACCAAAGACAAAGGCATTGAAAGTAACACTAAATACAAGAGTACTGAAAGAGACTTTTCTAAAATTAGCCCCACAATTAAGTGCTATAAATACTATTAACATATTGTTGTTGAGTGTCCAAGCCCATTTTAAGATTTATGTTAATAATAGAATTTCTATTGAAACCTAAGCCTGATAATACTATTTCTCCGAAAGTCACTGATGTGATTAAGGAGTTTTAATGTTTTTCCCTCGGTTGCTACGGCTATTGTCTCTTTTGTTGTCACATCTGTCACCCACCCGCCCTATCCCTTCCCCGGCACTGTCAACGCCACCTTCTCTACCTCCTCTACTACCGATCCCTACTGTCGTTACTTATTTTGGTCAATCTCTTTCTCCTCTACTGTCGACACCTTCTCTTTTTCCTTGTGGCCTATGTTAAGTACTAAATCGAAATTCTCTATAGATATTACCCCATAGCTAATCATGATAGGTCAACTGAGTTTGTATCATCATTTGCATGTGCATGAGTCACACAAGGAAATCAGTGATAAGTTGCGCAAAACGACGCCAACCATGAGATATGAGCTGATGATAGGAACCTATTAAAAACTTTTAATGTTGGTGATATTGTCAAACAATTACATACTTGGTAGTGCTGATCCATTTCAAATCTTGATGAAATTAAACAATTATATTTATGCTATAAATCTTTTTATAAATGTTGACATCTGTTCTACTTTCAATATTGAATACTTAGCGGATCACAAGGGCTTAATGTTTTTTTTCACTTGTTGATAAGTTTTCCCATGAGCCTATTTTCGAGAGCCTCTTCCTTTCACCACTACCATATATTTTACCCTATACAACATGTCAAGCCACGTGTATGGCATGTGTATGGCCGATGAGAAGACGCCTTGTTCTAGATTTCCCAGAAATTGTACAATTTTATTTTCTAGTTTTTTTATTTTGAGTTCTATTTTTTATTTTCTTTTGGTAGTTGTAATCTTACTGTTATTGGAATTTTTAGTGGGAGTTACAATTTTATTTTGATTGAGAGTTTTAGTTGTATTCAAATTTTGTAAAGGCTATAGAAGACCTTTTGTATCAAACACAATTATGCAATGAAAAAGTTTATGAAATTTTTCACAAAATTTGTAAGCAATGAGTTCTCTCCCAATATCCTCTCTTTGTGTGTAAAACGCTAGAGCAACCCTATAGCATGAGTATAAAAACCCCTAGCTAGCCTATCCTCTTCTCTTTTCTCTTCTTCCTAAACCATAGCTCTCTCCTCTTCACAAGTTTCTTCCAATCTCAATTCTAATCTATTTCATAAAACTCTAATCCTATTATTTCTCTTTCTCTCTCCTTCTCACACTAGAGAACCCAACCACCAACCCAACATCTCTTCCTCGTCGTTTTTAGTCCTTTTCACATATGGTCTCTGATTCAAACGATCTTCGAGCCATTGCAATCGTGACAAATAGATCTATAGATCTACAATCATCACAGGATATTGAGGTCGATGTGATCCTCAGTAGGCATGTTGTTAATCCAAATCAGTTCTTTCGAGTTAGATAATTAAATCTTTGATATTTTACCGACTTAATTGTTATCCACCAAAAGTGAGATTGTGTGATTCTTTTGTCTTTAATTTAGTATCTTTAATATTAATCGTAGAATCTTTGACTGCATAAATTGTTGTCTTTAATGACTCTTGATTGAAATTAGATTATCTACGCGTGTTATTTGTACATCAATATGCTTTAATAGTTTTTATTATTTCTTACCAATGATCGTTTCATATTGGTGAAGCGTTGATTAAGTGTTTTTATTGTTGATTTCTCACACACACATACATGTTTCACATCAATCAGTTGATACTATAGGGTTAACATCGTATCGGATACTCAAAATCCGATACTATAGTGTTGAAATTTGAAACCATGCTTAAATTGCATGACTGATAAGATAGTTTTCCTACCAGCCAAATGGTCTTTTACGACTTGTTAGAAACCCCCTACTTTTGTCTGTAGTTTTCTTGGAAAGGAACTTGACACCAATTTAGAGAGTTAGCCAGGTAGTAGGTAGGTTGATAGCTGATCATAAAATTTGTCACATCTTTGATGAAGCTTTATGCCACATAGCGACCTCAATTTAGGTGGGACAATGCTTAGATATTGATAATGATGATCTGGATTTCCAGCTTATAAGAAACCAATGGGATCTTAAGTTGGAACCTGTTCCATGAAGATTCAACATCAAAGTGGTTTCTAGATCTAAATCAAACACAAAACAGTGGTACGGACACCCAAACCACCCCCCCCCCCCCCCCCAAACACACACACACACACACACACACACACACACACACACAAGGCTAATAAAACCAAATTCAAACTATAATCAACTCAAAGCAGTCCATTAAAGATAAAATTCATTTTAAAGTGTTAAAGGAGTGAAATATAAATAGTAGGTTTGAGGGGAGGAATTTGCATCAATTCTCCTTAGTTGGAAGAAATTTGACAGTTCAACCCATAGATCCTCAAGCAAATTATCCACAACCTTTTTTGTGTGTCTCCATTGTAACCATAAGCATCACAAACTGGTCAGAATAAAAAGATTTCACAACATCTTTGAACATTTGGGTTTTATGTTGAAACATGTGCATGTATAATGATAGGTAAAAAATCAGGAGATGACAAAAGCAAACATAGAGAACATAGGACCATCCAAATGATAGGACATGAGACAAGCCATAGCTTCATACCCATTGACACTAAGAGTTCCAAACATGCAACTTAGTAATATTAGAAATTGAAAAAAATTAGAAAAAGGACAAAGAAATTATTAAAGTCACTGCAAAATAAATAGAAACCAACAAGAAACCACCTAAAGATTGATGATCCGGGTTGTGTGAGATAAAAACTCATCATACTACAAAGCATAATCTTATTTGGATGATAGAACAGACACAAAAATATGTAACTGGAGGATGGGGTAGGGAGAGCGTGGATTAGAAAATACCATGAGGGTAGAAGGTGGAGAAATCACCAAGGCTCTATAAAACAATGAAAGTGACATGTAGTTTTGTTCCCTAGTTCTATCCTACTTTTTTTGCTGTGTGTTCTTGTGCAATCATTGACTTGAATAGGAGTGAGATCCTAATCTGATCATAATGTTATTCCAATTATAAATAAGATCAGACTCCATCTTAAATGTAGATAAAATGGATCCTAATCTGATCATAATGTTACTCCAATTATAAATAAGATCAGACTCCATCTTAATGTAGATAAAATGCCATCTATATAATTATGTGGATAAGATTAAACCAGCATAGGCTAGATCATATGGCTGGGCTCAGAATCTAGAATCCTCGATAAATCAAATCTCCTTATAAAGATGAGAACAGATCCCACAAAATTATGATGGAATTACTTGTTTTAGAACAGATGGATACTTTTAATAGAAGTGTTTCGTATAAGTTAAACCCGACATCAGAGTAAGAGGCCAGTGCCGACAATAGATTATCTTGAAGGGCACTGGCATGGACTGTATTTTATTTTCAAAAAATGGCTAGCTTTAACACTTGTCCCCACCATGCACTTAAAGAACATCTGAGAGGAAAAGTTTTTTGATGATTAAGAAAAATTATATCTAAAATTTTAACAATAAGTGTGCTTGTCTGTATTAAAATAATTATTTTTGTGTAATTCTACATAATTTGCACAATCAATGTATTAAATGATTGTTCACTATGCACTACTAGACTGTAAGTGAAATGAAACCGCATTTAGAATACTTGTACGCCAAAAATTTCAAATAATTAATTCAGGCGAGACAAATTATGATATCATGATGCACCCATTCCTATGGCCATCCCTTCAATACTTCTGGCTGTCGGGTATATAATATCCTTGTCATTAGCTTTAATGGTATCCATGCTTATGCTAGAAATAATATGGCTTCTGTAGCTTCCAGGGGATGTTCATTTCTCATTTTATGAGTTGGATGGAGACCTCACTTTCATAGGAAATAACTTATAGTTCGAAAGCAGTAGCCAAGTAAAATATCATTTTTCAGTAACAACATAGCCATGGGAAGACATTGTGTATTTGCAATTAGTTTAGACCTAGACTTACATAACACAAATTTCATGTGAACTTAATGAGTAAATAGCTTAAACAATACCCACTCCCTAGCACAAAATCAAATTTATAATTGGAAATTATTATATTTTTTATTCTTTATTCAATTACTCTATCAAAGTTTCACAAGCTTGATTTCACACTAAATTTTATTTTTGTATATCCCATTCTTATAAAGGGGAACCAAATTGCTTCTCCATTCATTAGGAATTCTTTTTGTCACTGTGATTTGTTTAGTAGAATAATTGGTCCTACTTATCCCTATCTCCTAAAGCCTTTCTAAAAGTCAAATAGGAATACTATCAGTGCAAGATAAAAAAATCGAGTCACTCGCATGACAAGTACTCCATCTAATAAATGAAGCAAATGGAGTAGTTGCCCAGCTTAATTTGGCTGCCCATCTGCTTGGAGTCCTTTAATGGAAGAATGTATTCTCAAACATATTCTGCACTCCTAAAACCCACATCGTCTTAAAACAATTGTAGACAATTAAAAATTTTAAATCATACAATACTCATGAACAAAAATCAAACAACTAAAACCAGAATTCCATTGATTTTTGACATCAAGAAGGGTTAATTGGGCAAAGATAATATACAAACATGCAAACATATCATACATTTCAACATATATACATGTCTACTCAATGATAAAATGTGTAAAAAATTAACCAAACTTACTTGAAGTCTACAAGTAACCTCTCCCGGAATGCCCATCATTCTTCCCATTCTCATGCCCCGCCAAGCTCTCCGTCGTCTCCCCCTCCTCCTCCACGGCCCGCTGTTGCTGCTGTTGCTGATGCTGGAAATTCTCCACGACCTGACTGGGCAAACCCACATCTCCTCCGCCGCTCCCCGGCCCGAGAAACTGGCAGACGACCCTGGCCAGAATCCCAAGAATCTGGAGCTGGGCCTGGCAGGCATCGGCATGCATCTGCATCGCCTGCTTCTCGTGCTCCATCTGCATCCCCACAATTCTCTCCATCCACTCCATGTCCTCCTGTTCCCTCCTCTCCTCCCTCCTCAGCCTCTCTCTCCATCTCAATCTTCCCCCTTTCTTCCTCTTCTTCTTCGTCTTCTTGTTGAAATCCCTCTTCGCTTCTTCTTCTTCTTCTTCTTCTTCTTCTTCCTCCCCTTCATCCAAATCGTCGGAATCAATCTGGTCGTCCTCGGTGGTGGAGGATAGATGATTGTTCTTGGCGGTGGCGGCGGGGACGAGATGGATGTCGCCGAAGACTTCCCTGTAGAGGAGGAAGTTGGGCCACAGGTCGAGGGCACGATCCCAATCCAAGGCATCTTGGCCTTGATCTTGGGCACTAGAAGAATTGGGTTATTGGCGACGAGGAGGATCTTGTGCTTGACGTTGAGGTATTGGTGGCGCATGTTGTGGATCTTGATGGCGATGTCGCGCCAGGACCAGAGGAAGGGGTATGACGAAGGGTCGGCGAGGTGGTGGAGGGAGTTGACGCGGTCGGCGATGGGCTGAAACCGCTTCTGCCGCTTCACCGGCGGTAGAATCATCATCAGCTTCTTGGAATTGGATGAGTTGGATGTTGATGATGAAAATGAGGAGTAGGAATGGAGGAGGGTCTGCTCTTCCTCCTCTGTCCACTTCTTCCGCTTCATGCCGCCGCCGGAGAGGAAGTGAATGTGAAGCTCACTTGCACTCTGTCTGTTGGGTTCCGTGAAGATGATCCGCGATCTTAAATCACTGGACGGTCTGGTAGGGGGCCACCGGATACGGATTATCCGCGGATATCCGTATCCGAATCCGCCTCAATCCGGATACGGATATCATTTTTTCACATCCGTCAATATTCGTATCCGTATCCGTATCCAAAAGGTAGGTGCGAATACGGATATGGTAAAAGTAATATCTTATTCGTATCCGATCCGATATCCGAATGTTGCGTGCTTCATAATGATATCGGTATGTAGAAGACTATTCTTCAATGAAATAAGTATTAAATTTTGATATTTTGAGTTGGTGAAAAAGCAATAGTGAAAAGTATTCGATTCTTGCAAGAGCACCACATGATATTTTGAGTATTTCGACATCAACCATATCTCCGAATCGGCATTTAGCACCGAATGACGTGTAATCTATTGTTATAGAAGTCAAATGACAATGAATACGATGAATGTATTGATATGTACACAATAATATCATAGTATGTATCACATTAATATTGTAGTAGATGAGATAAAAAGTAATATAAGTATTTCTGTTTAATTTATCTTTAACCATATCCATTTTTAACATATCCGATTAGTATCCGCATCCGATCCGCTAATATCCGATTTATATCTGATATCCGATTTTTGGCGGATACGGATATCATTTTTCCACATCCGCCAATATCCGTATCCGTATCCGTATCCGAAGGTTGGGTGCGGATATGGATATGGTAGAGGTAATATCCGATCCGTATCCGATCTGATGGCACCCCTACGGTCTGGGCCTCTTGAAATCCTTAATTGTTTATTTATTGTTAGATTCAAGATAAGAGTAAAACCATTTTTACTCAGTCCAAACAATTTAGACATGGATATGAATCGGCGAGTGTGGTGGATACTCCGTCCGAGGCAATTGGACACCCTCAATCAAACCTATCAAATCACACAGAGAAAAAGGACATTTTTCAGGCCAGGAGCTTCAATACGGTGTCGGCCTAAGAAAGACCCTGTGTAGCGCTCGTGATTTTCATAGACGGGACGTTAAAAGGACAAATAAAAGACGTACAAATTTTGAATGATGGGTGAGAGATTCAAACAGTTCAAAAGGAAGGAACTGGCTGTTGATTCTGAGGAGTCAAATGTTGAACGGTCTAAGGGCCTAAAGAATGTATTGATCGAGCCTGAAGGGATCTATCGACACACTCGGATCAGCAAGCACAATCGCCCCGGTCGATTACAGCTTGTTGGCAAGGGGGATTGAAATAAACGACGAGCACTCTACCATCATGAAATTTCAGTCTTCAAATTCCAACACGGAGACTACAAACCTTCGCATACATGGTCGGTACTTCTGAAGAGGTGGCCAGAAAGTTTGAAGAGTAAGCTCGGATGCAGAGGGAACAATATGACATGCTTCAAGCCCAGCAGCAGTCTATCGACAATTTGAAGCAAATGATCACTCTTTTGCTCAAAAGGAAGCCAAAGACTCCAAAGACTAAGGCTTCTTCAGGAAAGACAAGGGCAAAGAGAAGAGAGTAAGAACTCTACTTTCGAAAGGACTAAAAGTGAAAACAATTCCGATTTTTAACCCCAAAAGTCTTCATCTTAAGAGGAGGAAGTTCAGAAAATACGGATAATCACTCCGAAAGGATGAACGAGCTTGAGAAACGCTTAGAAGATATTGCTAATCGAAGCAACCTTCAAGAAGTGGGAATAATCCGACCATATCCGGCCAAGCGAGATAGTTGCTCCTTATCCTTCCTAGTTCAAGGCACCGACCCTACACACCTTCAACAGTAAGGGTCACCGAACTGTTTTCCATCGAAAATTCAATAAAGAAAAAAAATTACAAAATTGTGAGAGAAAATTACAAGTAATTAAAAGAAAAATTACAAGTATCTCTCCTTTGAGATTTCTGGGAAAGTGTGCCGGTGGGAGTCTAATCAGCGAGCGACCACTTTGTTCCGTGACGTGCGAGCGATTGATTTTCGAATGCTACTACTTGGGAATTCTTTCTCGCCTGGTTTCGGAGATTCCTTGAGAGAGAAAAATCTTAGAGTATTAGCACCCTGAATTTATCCTTATAGAATTAGAGAAATGATCTCTGAATTCTTGAAAGCGAGAGAGTAGATCTCTTATAAGCTTATGCTTTAAAGCCATCAAAGAAGCTTATGCTCTTTAAAAAATTCTTGGACTTGAATTTCTTCAAGACCCCGAGCCTAACCTACTAGTGGGCTATTTATAGGCTCAATAGAGAGTTATAATTCCCTTGATTGTCTCCTATAATGAGGGATCATGGTGTAACTACCAATTAACTCCTCTTACTACTTAGTGGGGCGGTTACTTTCCTCAAGCGAGGCTATCCAGTTGACGCAAAACTAGCCTCCTTAGGCGATGTTAGCTAGTGGAGGCAAGGCTAGCCTCCTCAGGTACGGCTATCCAGTTGGAGGCAAGGCTAGCCTCCTCATATAAGGCTAGCCAGTTGAGACAAAGCTAAGCATTTAGCTCTTTCTTTGAGCGGAGTTGTGCCTGTTGGCCAGAGGCCTTCCACTCTAGTTTTGATGATGATTCACTCATGTAGTTATTGTTTACTAATAATCTTGTGATATTTAGTTTCAGATATTTAACCAAGATATTAGTAGGTGATTAGCTTCAATAAAGGTATTTTGGAGCTTTCACATGGTGATTCAAGAGCCCGAGCGTCAAAGTTCATGTCTAGCACTCGTTGGAGTCAAGCTCGGTGGATCACGTTTAGATCGAGTCGACTTGGAGACGGCGCTCTACAAGAAGACTTCGGTACATTGTCTAATTTTTAGTTTAGATCTATTTGTAAAGATTAGATAGTGTGATATGCTCACGTTCACAACAAACACTTGTTTTAAGTTTCATGTTTATTGGTTTTCGGTTTTTAGTTTAACGATCTTGGTTTTCATGAATAGATAGAATCAAAATAAATTTGCATGGTTTAATGTATATTAGATTTGTTCTATATACATCTATACTTCAACTATTTAAACAAACTTAGTTTGATAGTCTATTTCATGAGTTTGGAGTTTTGGTAATTTAAACAAAACTTATTTCGGATTTAATGTCAAAAATATTGATATATATCTTTATATGTATATTGGATTATATCCATATACTATATGCCTCAAAGTTGTTTCAATATCATGTTTTTGTATTTGCAAGTGTTGGACAAAACGTTTTTCATTTCAAAAATTCAAGTTTGGAAAATACGGATTTGGTTTTCGGTAAAATTTCAAGGACACAATAATGGTTCAAATAGTTTGAAATATGTGTTGAATTTTTCACACATGTTTGTATTTCAAAGAGAATATAAGAACTTATTTTTGTGGATTTTTAGAGATTTTATGGGATTTATTTGATATTATAAAAACCAGTTTTCAAATCCTATAACCAGTTCTGCCAGGCCCTGGCAGTCGAACGGACCGGTCGACTGACGTGCACAAGGACGTGCACGCAGGCCAGGTTGCTTGGCCAGTCGACCGAGCGGTCGACCGACTGAAGTCTCCTTACTCTCGGGTAAGGACGGTCGATCGGGGCGGTCGACCGGAGGTTGGCACCGGTCAAATTTCGACCGTTGGCCGGTCGACCAGATGGTCAATTCTGACCATACTTGGCTGCCAACGGATAATTTTTCAAAGAGCCTATAATTGGGTTTTCTCTTGACTGTTTTTAAAAATATTTTGAGAGTTTATTTTCTGATCTTACTAGTGTTTTGTAGCAATTAAAAAGAAGTTTTGGGCTTTAAAGTTTACATTTGATTTGGTGTTTTTCTAAGGTTTGGAAAATCAAAGAAAAGTGATTTTGGGAAAAGTGTTTTTGGTTTATCTTCTTCATCCTTATTTCTAGTTTTTCTCAAGGATTTTCTTTGAGTATTTATTTTCCATCCTTTGTTTTTCTCACACTTGAGCTTATTATTCTATCCTATTTATTAGGATCTTTATTTGTGGGAAAAGAATGGTTTGTGGTTGAAAGAGACCACCAATTGTAAACCCTCCTTATTTGTGTTGATATCCCTCTTGGTGAAGAGGTGATCATTGGAGAGGTGGCTTTGTGCCTATCCCTCATTTGTGAGGTTGATCTTTATGTGGCTTTGTATCTATCCCTCATTGGTGAGGTTGATCCTTGTTTTGCTTTGTGCCTAGCCTCTAAGTGTAGATGTTGTGTTGTATTTGGTTGAGAGAGGAGTTGTGTACCCCCGGTTATTGTATTGCCCTAAATCCTCAGTGGAGGTTTCCTGTATGGGAGTCCTGTGTGGACAAGTTAGTGGAAATCTTCTGTGTGAAGACGGGGACTAGAGCTGTGTGCTCGAACCTCGAAACATATCTGTGTGTTAGCGATTGATCCACTTTCTCTAACTCTCTCTATTATTTTGTGCCTTGCATCATTCATATTGTCATATCATACTTATATGCTTGGTTGTGTTTGTTTGTGTGCCTCACTTATGTTTAACCACGAGAGCTTTATATAGCACCTCAACTCTTATTCAGAGGATCAAGAGGAGTTAGTCCAGAGCCCTTCACCAGGAATTTGGCTACACTCGTTGGTTACATTAAGTGTGTTGCAAATTAGTTTTTAAATTTCGCATTATAGATTAGCCGTACACCTATTCACCCCCCTCTAGGTGTACTTACAATTGGTATTAGAGCCTACGCTCCTGATATTAGGTTTAACCACCTAGGAGTGTGATCTTGGTTTTGCTAACTATCATTTGCATTTGCATTTGCACACATATAGTTTGTACTCATGGATAGCCCTCGCATGTTTGATATCTCTAGACTTGATATATAGAAGGTTATGATGACTTGTCATTTAAAAGCCCTAGGTTATGAAGTTTACCTGCCATTACCAAGGAATCCTACCTTAGTGATAGCAAGCATATAGAGGCCAATGCACTAGCCCTAAAGGAACTTGAGCATCTCTTGACAAAAATATTTACATGTGTTTTCTCACTATGATTCCGCTTTTGCAGTATGGAACATTTTGACATCTCCTGAGCTACCAACGCTTATCAATAAGAAGAGGAAATCTAGTCGAGACAAGTCCGACGAACGTTGCTTCATGGTCAAAGGGAATGACTCCCTTGAGGTACAATCGGAAACTCAACTAGATGCTAGTACTAGTTCATATTGCAATGAATGTATGGATGTACAAGCCTTAAATGATGAACTTGCTAAAAATTGTGAAATTTTGATTTTAAAATACAAACTTTTGAAAAAGGATAATCTTGGTTTAAAAGAAGAAAATAAAAATTTATCTTCTAGACTTGAGATTGCTTTGCAAGAGAGGGATGAGATTTCAAGTGAACGTGACTCACTTAAATCCCAACTTGATCTTGCCCTAAATGAAAACAAGATTTTGAAAAATAAAAATGATTGTAATGATATTTTGAAGAAAAATATAAACTTGTCTTTAAAACTTGTTTTTGTTATAAAAGAAATGAATCTTTAAAAATGAAAATTGTTTCTATTTCAAAGGAATTGGATTTGATGTCTCATGAAAATGTTTCTTTGAAAAATGATATAAATTCACATGTTTGCCATGCTAGTGTAGCTTCACCATCTATCTTACCTATTGCATGAACTTCTTCTATAATTGAAAATGATTTAAAGAAGAGTGTTAATTGTTTGGGCTCCACTTAAGCCATTGTGCTTTGAACCATACACGTTTGGAATCTATGTTTCGAAAAAAAACAAGTTCCTCCTATGCATGCACACCATACACGGCATACACATGCTCCTCACGTTCACACTCATAACACAATGTATGTGTGGCCCAAAGGCCTATCACTCTAGTTTTGATGATGATCAACTCATGTAGTTATGGTACTAATGATCTTGTGTTTAATTAGTTCAGATTTATGATCAAGATCTTAGTAGGCGTGTAGCTTCAACAAAGAATTAAAAACAAGTTTGGAGCTAGCACGGTTTGATTCAAGAGCTTGTGCATCAAGACCACATCAAGTACTCAAGAGGAGTCTAGCTCGTTGCATCGTGTTTGGACCAAGTCATGAAGAAGGAGAAGACTTCAAGTGAAGACTTCAAGATCAAGGCTTGTGTCTAGATTTGTTTTTATAAGATTTTATTTTAGATAAAATGTAAATGATAGAATAGTGGTGGATTGCTCAAGTATATCTTATACACACACACTCTTGATTTAGATGAGTTTTCAAAAGAATTTTTATTTTGGAAAAACAAAAGAGTTTTCTTTTTGAAAAAACCGTTTTGGTTTTGGTATTCAAAGTTACATGTATTTAACCAAAACCAAATTTAGAGCTTAATGTCAAAAACATAGATATTTCACCATGTTTGTGTAGTGGATCATATCCATACACTCTATGCTTTCAAAGTGTTTAAAATATCTTATTTTTGTATTTGGAGAAGTTTTGAAAAAATCAAATTTGGAAAAATACAGTTTTTGTTTTTTAGCCAAATTTATAAGTTACAAAAATAGTTCAAATTGTTGTAACATGTCTTGATTTTGCTCAAACATGTTTGTTTATCAAAGTATAATATTGAACCTATTTTTGTATATTTTTCATGATTTTATGGGATTTTATCAAAGCCAAAATGCCAAGTTTTCATTTCCTATAAATCCCTAACCTGGCTTTCTGCCGGTCGACCGGACCGGTCGACCGCGCTTGAAGTCGGTCGAACGAGTCGGTCGACCGACGTGCACAGACGTGCACTCCAGTCTGGCTGGAGGGCCGGTCGACCGGATCGGTTGACCGCCAGAGAGCTCTGCTCTCTGGAAAAGCCCCGGTCGACCGGGCCGGTCGACCGGACAGAGAGTCTGCTCTCTGTATCCAGGCCTCGGTCGACTGGGCTGGTCGACCGATGGCACAACGGTCAGAAATCTGACCGTTGGCCGGTCGACCGGGCGGTCGACCGACAGGCCAATCTGGCTCCCAACGGCTAGTTTTTCTAGCCCTATAAATGGGGCTTTGGGGGCTGTTTTCTACAAGATTTTTAGAGTGTTTAAGCCAGTTTTTCCTACTCTATTAAGAGGTTTTCTCCACTTACTTGAGAGCAAATATTTCCAATCAAAAGGGGAGTTTATCAAGAGTGTTTCAAAGTGATTTTCTTGAGTTTTCCTCCACCACTTCCATCCTTGTTTTTCTCACAAACACTTAAGCAACCCATTGACATATTCATCCTACAGGAGTGTTCTTGTGAGATTGTTTTTAGGTGATCAAAGTGTTGTGATCACCAAAGACTTCTTTCTTGTACTTTGAGGAGGCGGACTTGCGGGTTCGCGGTGTTTCGAGTTCGTGTGTGGACTCGGTGTTTGAGGTGCGGCCTCGGCGAGCTTGTGGGCTTGCGGTGTGACGGGACTAGAGGGTCCAAGGAGTTCAAGTGTGAACTCGCCTTGTAGGTGTTGCGGCACCGAGTGATCCGGTAGGATCGATTTTAGTGGAAATCCTTCATAGTGTTGAAGGCGGGGACGTAGAGCAAGTGTGCTCGAACCTCGAAACAAATCTCCCATGTTTGCGATTGCTCACTCTCTATCTCTTACTTTTGTCTTTATATCTTGCATGCTTTTATTGTCTTTATCTTTATATGCATGATATATTGTGAGCTTAATATTTTATGCTTGTGGATTGTTTGCTAACACTTGTATTCAACAAGAGAGCCAACGCGGCACCTCAACTCTTATTTAGAGGAATCTTGAGGAGTTAGTCCAGAGCCCTTCACAGGGAATTCAGCTACACTCTTGTGTTATACTTGGTGTTTAGTTTAAGAAGTTTTAAGTTTGCTTTAAATAGTTTTTAATTCCGCATTATTGACTATTAGATTAGCTCATCACCTATTCACCCCCTCTAGGTGATTTACAGTTGGTATCAGAGCCAAGTGCTCTTGATTTGGGTCTTACAACCTAGAGTTAAAGATCCTCATTTTATAGCTAATCACAATATTTGTTTACACACACCATGGACTTCATGACACCTCCCACCTTTGACATTCTGAACATCCAAACTTGGAAGGTTAAGATGTCTTTATTCCTCAAAGCCCTAGGTATTAATGTTTATTTTGCCACTACTAAAGATTCATATTGTTTAAATGGCAAAAATATTGAGGCTAATGTAAAAGCCCTACATGCTTTAAAATCAACCCTAAATGATAAATATTTATCTAGGGTTTCTAATATTGATTCGGCTTTTGTAGTATGGAACACAATTCTCTCCCTTGGCGAAAAAGAACAATACTATGCGGGGAGCGACTCGGATGTTGGAAGTGACGCTTCCAACGTGTGCTACATGGTCCAAGGGGATAACCCCTTTGAGGTAACTACCGAATCCGAGGTAGATGAAGATGTTGATATGTCCTATGATGAGCTTACATCTGTTTGTCAACAACTTCTTGAAAAATATGAATTGCTTAGAAAGATAATAAGAAAATGAAAATAAAATTGATTGCATGTCAAAAGAAAAGGATTCTTTTCAAACAAGATTTGAAAATGTTTTAAAAGAAAATGAGCCTTTTAAAAATAAAATTGCATGCTTTGAAAAAAGAAAATGAAAATTTAAAAAATGAAAATATTTCCTTGATGTCTAAATTAAATGATTTTTGTGAAGGAAACACTACTTTGAAAAATAAAATTGTTTTGGTGGAAAAACAAAAGGAAGTTGTTTTAAATGAAAACACTTCTTAAAATGAAAAATTGTTGAAAAAGAAAAGGTAAATGTTTCTAAAAAGAAAAAGATTGTTGATCATGCTTTACATGCTAATATTGATAAAAATGAAGTTAAATTTTTGAAAAATAAAATTAATTGTTTGAGCTCAACTTTGAGCACATGTGCATTTAATCATAAGAAGTTGGAGTCCTTGTTTTCAAAGAAACAAGCTCCACATGTTCATGCACATCACCCTCATCATGCATATGCACATTTTGCATGCCATGACCACACCCACACTAATATGCATCCTAGAGTGTACAAATGTACACATTGTGGCCGCAAAGGCCATTTAGCAAAGTTTTATTTTGATAAGATACATCATATTAATTTTGCTAATAACAAAAATGTTTGGGTTCCTTATAAGACTAACCCCCAAGGACCCAAAAGAAAATGGGTACCAAAATCCCCACCTTGTGCTTTTATTCTAGGTGCGGGCTCTCACAAAACGTGAGAGGGATGGTGCCTTGGTGGTGGATGCATGGACTTGATGAACACATATTTGATGCACCGCTATCAAGGAGGTTTGGTGGGACAACCACCATATTTTGGAGACTTAGAGTATAGTTCTTATGGTTTGGTAACTATCTCTAAACTCCTAATTTTGTTTACATGCCTTTTACTTGTATCACATTTTTAACATGTTCATGTTTTATTTGTTTTGTGCTTCATGTGGTAAATACTAGTTTAAATGTAGTTTTTATTAAAGCTTGGATTTATACATGTACAAGTAGTGAGCAACAAATTGATTCATATATGTTTGTACTTCATTGTTCATTTGTACTCACTATATGCACATGTATAGCCTAGTTTTGATGATTTCCTCATTTACACTTGTTTTGCCTATTTTCATGTTTTACTTCATGTATATGTATTGTGTATTCAAATCTAATAAATATACATGTATACCCCATGAGTCATTTGCGTTCATGCAATTTACATTATGGACTTTTTTGGGATATGTATGCATATTGTTAGGATTGGATAAATCATACATATACCTAGAAGTTTGTTTTTAAGATAAAAAAAATGAATATTTATGATTTTCATTTTTAATTGAAAAATGAATTTTCATAATTTTTTTTAGTTTCATGTTTGTTTGAGCTTCATTGATTATCTTCATGAAAAATGCTAATTACATGATTCTTGTGCACTCACACTTTATTTGTTTATTCATGACTTTGTTTCATGATTATTTTGAGCCTTATAGATTTCGAGTGTCAATTCTTGTGTATTTAGTATGTTTCATGATATACATGTGATTTGGTTTCATGTTTTGAAGGATCTTTAACTAGTTTTTCAAAAATTCTTTTAACTAGTTATGTATTCTTCATTTGGTAGTGTTTTCAATACTAAAAATACTTTTCAAACCCTATTTTTGAAAACCCCTACCAACACCGTCATGGGTGGATGGATGGGCGATTATGCCTTATAAGCTTAATTGAAAAATCTTTTATCTTGAGCATATAATGGGTGGAAGGTTATGAGTTATATACTTGATCTCAATTGGTATTTTCATTTTGTATATACTCATATTTTGTTTCCTATATATGTATGCTTCATTTCAAATAATATCAATTTCTATTGATATTTTCATTTTCATACATATATATGATTTATTTGTGCTTAATTTAAAATAGGTTTATATATTTAAAGCACAAAGTTTGTTTATGCTAAGCTTGATTCAAATTCTTATTTTCAATTGGTATCTCAATTGATTGTTTAATAAGCTTATGCATTAGTTTTAAAATTGATATTTTTATTGATATCAAAAATATGCAATAATTTTCAATTGGTATCAATATGATTCTATTTTGATTAAAATTCAAAATTTGTAATGTTTATTTACAATTGGAATTGGTATCTTAAAATTTGACTACAATTGGTATCTTAAAAATTTTGTTATATGATTTGATTTTCTAAGAATTCTCAAAATTTGTTTTATTGAGTAAAACTCAAAATTTTGTTTTTAATGAGAAAATGTTTTGATTTATATTGCCTATATGCAAGGAGAGCTTAACATCTCTTCTACATATAGATTCACGTTGAGTGTATCTTATATTGAGGAGCTTGACAACTCTTCTTTATACGATACACGTGTGTAGGGGGAGCTTCACATCTTCTCTTATGCATTGCAAATTATGCGTTATGTGAGTTAGGGCTTGTCATCCCTTCTTCATGTAATGCATATATGTAGGGAAGTTAACTTAGCGTCTTCCTCTTCATGAATGTATATCGCATATATCTTTTATTGATTGATTTTATTTCACCCTTTATTGTTTCTTTGTTTCGTACAAAAAGGGGAGAACATTTTGTTTTTTTACTTTAACCCCTTTGTTGATGATTGACAAAAAGGGGGAGAAGTATTTAATATATATGCATGTTTTGATTTATGTTTATGCATATATGTTTTGTTATGCAAATAGGAGAAAAAGAATTTGTTGTGTTTAATGCTTGTTTATGCATGTTTATCTCCATATATTTGCATACATGTTTATGAGCATTCATTGCATAATTATTTGTTTATTGCTATGCATGAGTTAAGGGGGAGCTTCTTGAAGCTTTACTTTAATCCATTCATATATAACTCCATGAGTTTTGTCATCATCAAAAAGGGGGAGATTGTTGGCCCAAAGGCCTATAACTCTAGTTTTGATGATGATCAACTAATGTAGTTATGGTACTAATGATCTTGTGTTTAATTAGTTTCAAATTTATGATCAAGATCTTAGTAGGTGTGTAGCTTCAACAAAGGATTTAAAGACAAGTTTTGGAGCTAGCACGGTTTGATTCAAGAGCTTGTGCATCAAGACCACATCAAGTACTCAAGAGGAGTCTAGCTCGTTGGATCGTGTTTGGACCAAGTCATGAAGAAGGAGAAGACTTTAAGTGAAGACTTCAAGATCAAGGCTTGTGTCTAGGTTTTTTTTTATAAGATTTTGTTTTTAAATAAAATGTAAAGGATAGAATAGTTGGTGGATTGCTCAAGTATATCTTATACACACACACTCTTGATTTAGATGAGTTTTCATAAAAGAATTTTTATTTTGAAAAAATACAAAAGAGTTTTCTTTTTGAAAAATACCGTTTTGGTTTTTGGTATTCAAAATTACATGTATTTAACCAAAACCAAATTTAGAGCTTAATGTCAAAAACATAGATATTTCACCATGTTTGTGTAGTGGATCATATCCATACACTCTATGCTTTCAAAGTATTTAAAATATCTTGTTTTTGTATTTGGAGAAGTTTTGGAAAAAACAAATTTGAAAAAATACAGTTTTGTTTTTTTAGCCAAAATTTATAAGTTACAAAAATAGTTCAAATTGTTTGTAACATGTCTTGATTTTTCTCAAACATGTTTGTTTATCAAAGTATAATATTGAACCTATTTTTGTATATTTTTCATGATTTTATGGGATTTTATCAAAGCCAAAATGCCAAGTTTTCATTTCCTATAAATCCCTGACCTGGCTTCGCCGGTCGACCGCGCTTGAAGTCGGTCGAACGAGTCGGTCGACCGACGTGCACAGACGTGCACTCCAGTCTGGATGGAGGCCCGGTGGACCGGGTCGGTCGACCGCCAGAGAGCTCTGCTCTCTGGAAAGCCCCAGTCGATCGGGCCGGTCGACCGGACAAAGAGTCTGTTCTCTGTATCCAGGCCTCGGTCGACCGGGCCGGTTGACCGATGGCACAACGGTCAGAAATCTGACCATTGGCCGGTCGACCGGGCAGTCGACCGACAGGCCAATCTGGCTCCCAACGGCTAGTTTTTCTAGCCCTATAAATTGGGGCTTTTGGGGGCTGTTTTCTACAAAATTTTTGAGAGTGTTTAAGCCAGTTTTTCCTACTCTATTAAGAGGTTTTCTCCACTTACTTGAGAGCAAATATTTCCAATCAAAATGGGAGTTTATCAAGAGTGTTTCAAAGTGATTTTCTTGAGTTTTCCTCCACCACTTCCATCCTTGTTTTTCTCACAAACACTTAGCAACCCATTGACATATTCATCCTATAGGAGTGTTCTTGTGAGATTGTTTTTAGGTGATCAAAGTGTTGTGATCACCAAAGACTTCTTTCTTATACTTTGAGGAGGCGGACTTGCGGGTTCGCGGTGTTTCGAGTTCGTGTGTGGACTTGGTGTTTGAGGTGCGGCCTCGGCGAGCTTGTGGGCTTGCGGTGTGTACGGGACTAGAGAGTCCAAGGAGTTCAAGTGTGAACTCGCCTTGTAGGTGTTGCGGCACCGAGTGATCCGGTAGGATCAATTTTAGTGAAAATCCTTCATAGTGTTGAAGGCGGGAACGTAGAGCAAGTGTGCTCGAACCTCGAAATAAATCTCCCGTGTTTGCGATTGCTCACTCTCTATCTCTTACTTTTGTCTTTATATCTTGCATGCTTTTATTGTCTTTATCTTTATATGCATGATGTATTGTGAGCTTAATTATTATATGCTTGTGGATTGTTTGCTAACACTTGTATTCAACCAAGAGAGCCAACTCGGCACCTCAACTCTTATTTAGAGGAATCTTGAGGAGTTAGTCCAGAGCCCTTCACGGGGAATTCGGCTACACTCTTGTGTTATACTTGGTGTTTAGTTTAAGAAGTTTTAAGTTTGCTTTAAATAGTTTTTAATTCTGCATTATTGACCATTAGATTAGCTCATCACCTATTCACCCCCCTCTAGGTGATTTACAGTATGCTAATGTGTACACTTGTACACATTGTGGACGTAAGGGCCACCTTGCTAAATTTTGTTATGATAGGATGCATGATTCAAATTTAGCAACTAAATTTGTTTGGGTTAGGAAAGGAACTAACCCCATGGACCCAAAAGAGTGTGGGTACCAAAGACCACCCCTATTGTATTAGATGTAGATGTGGGCTCTCACATGATGTGAGAGTGATGGTACCTTGAGGTGGATGCGTTCCGAGCTTAAAGAGGACTATTTTGAAGCATCACTTTCAAGGGAAGTCTGGTGGGAGGACCATCTTGTTTTGGAGACATGGAGATGTGCCCCTTGGTTTTGGTGACAATCTCTAACTCCCATTATGTTTGCATGCTTTTAGATCATTCATTTATAGCATGTCTTGTTTTAATGCTCATTATGCCATATGCCATGCTTATTAGACTATTGTCATACATGATTAGTATTTGAGACACCCATGTTTAATATGGACTTATACCTTTGTATTCTCACATTTGTTTTAACTAATGTGTATATCCTAGCTCTAATGTATGTTCATTTACATAATGATTATATGAGTTTTGTTTTGATTTCTATGCTTCTTGTTTTTATTACATGTTTGGATGTTAGATTCATTAAAACTTAGGTATATACTTGTACAACTAGTAAGCTACAAATAGATTATTATATGTTTGTGCTTGAACGCTCAATTGTACCCATTAAATGTACCAGTATAGCCTAGTTTTGATGATTCATACATTTGACTTGTATTCCCATTTTGTACATGCTTTCATGTGAATGTTTAACTTCATGTATATGTCTATTTTGTCTAAACTATTAGCTATAAATATACATCCTTGAGCCACTTGCCCTCATGCATATACTTTTGTGGACTCATTCATGTTTGGATATGTATGTATAATCTGGTTTGTACAAAACATACGTATACCTTGAAGGATTCTAGTTTTGATGACTTTCATGTTTTATAGAATATATTTTTGTCTTATTCCTTACTTGAAGGATTTCGTACTAGTTTACAAATTTTTCTTATAACTAGTTCGTATTCTTCATTATGGGAGAGTTTTTCAAACATACTATGGAACACCCCGCTCCCAGAATACGTACCTAGTTGCGTATTCATATTTTCTGATCGTATTTTTCGATTTACTTCCTGTATTTATTTTGTATTATGAATTATTTATATGATCGTTTTGTCTTGGATCCGGATTCATGGACTCAGAGTCTGCTCTTCTCTGAACCAGGGACCCGATCCTAGTGTCTTACTCAATTTGGTCTTTCCGGTATTCAGATTTGACCGATTTCAGTTTCAAACATCATTTTCTAATATTTTAAATTTTCTATGATTTTCTGGAATTTTCCTGAATTAAATGGAAAATCTTCAAAACTAGTGTCGACCAGCACCGCTGACCGATTCCTAGATTTTTAATTTACAAATGGAGTCAAATTTTGAGAAACCGCTTTTCCATATTTTCTTAGAATAATATTTTCTATCTTAATATATTTTTGGGAATTTTCAGAATTTATCAGATTTCTGCAAGATTGGGTGTCGACCGATATGGCGGCCGATTCAGGATTTTTAATTTAAAAACTATAAAGAATTTCTTGAAATAGATTTCACCATGATTCTTAGAATAATATTCTTGATTTTTGAGAATTTTTGCGGGTCGTTCCAAGATACTTGATTTTCGGACGATTTCGGTATTTTTCCGAAAGTTTTCCGCATCCGCAACTGAATCTCGGGAATCCGCCACTCTAATTATTTTTCCTTTTTCTTCTAAGAAAATATCTTCCTTTTTCATTTTCTTTTCCTTTTTGCATTTTCTTTCCTTCCTTTTCTTTCCACCAAATTCTCCAAACTTCTTCATTCTTCCATTATCTTCTACATCTTTCCTCCAAAAATATCTCCTCCACCAAAAATATCTTCTCCAAAATATCTCAAACTCCTCTCCCATCACCATGGCCGGCCAAAGAGCCACCTAACCCCTCCATTTTACAAAAAACCCCCTCTCTAAACACTTTTTACATTACCTTCGCAAATCCAATTCCTATATAAACCTTTCCTTCATCTTTCCACTTCATTTTTCTCTTCACCAACACCTTAACCACCACCAAATCCTCCTTCATCTCCACCACAACAACAACCACTACAACTTCTCCAACTCCTTACCTTCATCTTCTTCCTCCTCCATCTCCATGTAAACCACCACAAACTTCAACAACTCCACCAAAGCCTTCACCTTCTCCTTTACCTTCTCCAAAAATACCACCACCATCAAAACCCTCCACAAAACCACCACCCCATCACCACATCAAGAGCCGGCCACCTCCTTTGGATTGGGGCCGAGCTCTTCTTCATCGGTAATATCTCTGATGATTATTCCGGTAATCGTTCGCGATTATTCCGGTAATCATTACGGTGACGATTACAACGACAACAACTAACATCACCATCACTTCTACTATTTTCCACCACCATCTTCACTTCCACCATCACTTTCACCATCACAACACCACCTCCATCTCCACTACTTCAACCTCCAAACATCACCTCCTTCACCTTCTTTTTCATTACTCCATCAAAATCCAACTCCTCCACCAAATAACACCACCACCAAAGCAAGCACCTTTCCCTTTCTCTCTCCCTCCTCCTCTCTGTATATTGCTGACGCGGATCTCACCCCCGCGTCCAGGCAACGCCTTAACGCGAATCTTCGCGTTCTTGGCATCTGTTTAAACGCGGCCTTCGCGTTCTTGTACCGACGTAACGCGGAGTCCATGCCCGCGTCTGTGTCCCTTTCATGTCTGCACGACGCGGAGCTAATGCCCGTGTCTGTGTTCTTCTCATGCTAACGCGACGCGGAACCCATGACCGCGTCCGCGTTCTTCTCGTGTCCTGACTTGAACGCGGGTCTCGAACCCCGCGTTTGTGGCACCTTTGCGACGCGATTCCCGCGTCTGTGACTCCGCGTCTCACTCTCAAAACCGCGTCTCCCTGTGCACTCTCTCTTTCTCTCTCCTCTTCACTTTCTTTCTAACGCGTGCGCGAGTTCCATGGATTTCAGACTTTTCGGCATTTTCGGTGATTAGGCGAGTGTCCTCGCTCTCACCTCCATTTGGGTTTCCCCGCCTTGTCGGGTCGACATGTATTTTATTCCATGTTTATATGTATTTTACTGCTTTATACTATGCGTGGCCGACCCTTCGTGGTCGTTGAACTCTGGGTTTCTGCCCACTCCTAGGATGGCTGGTAGCCACCGAGAGTGCGCTTAAACCCTGAGCGTTCTTGGTCCCTCAGCCTTCAGCGTCCGGTCTCTCACTATCTCGAAAGGGAAGTGATTGGGACCGTCAGGTCTCTCGTCCTTCAGCCTCCGGTCTCTCACTATCTCGAAAGGAAGTGATTGGGACCGTCAGGTCTCTCAGCTCCGCCTGGTTATCATGATCAGCGCTCAGCACTTTACCACTAGATTCGTCTAGGCGGGGTGCTGCCGGATTTCTTACTCGCACTTTAAGCCGAGTTGTCCCGGTAACCTTGCCAGACGTTCCAGTGTTAAATATTGTTTGCTGTCTGTACTTCCAGCTCGCTTAGCTCCGCTTGGTTATGCTCAGCTACTACTCTATCATCATGCCATGTATTTCCTGATATTTTAATACTTGCCATACCATTGCTTCATGCTTGTCATTTACATGCTACTAATTAACACCTGTTTGTATCACCTGATAAATGATGTGCTAACATCTGATACCCGTCATGCTACTACTTGACACTGACTCATGTTATACCACCAGTTCCCGGCGGATCCTGAATGGAACTAAGTGCCACACGGAGCAAAGTGCCACACCACACAAGTGGTGGGGGCCACCTCTTGAATCTGTGGGGGCCACCTCTAGAATCTATTCCCCTCAGAGCAAAGTTCCACATGGAACAAAGTGCCACACCACACACGTGGTGGGGGCCACCTCTTGAATCTGTGGGGGCCACCTCTTGAATCTGTAGGGCCATCTCCTGCCTGTACCTGATCTCTTGTTATGACCAGTTATGTTCCTACTCTTTACAAAGGATAACTTGCACGGGGAATGGGAGGAAGTGATGAATGCCGGTATGGTTCCTTGCTTATAATAGTGGAATATCAAAACTGACGATTCGTGTTAGGGGGATTTCAGGCCCCCAGAAGATGCGTGTTAGGGGGATTTCAGGCCCCCAAATGGCTGTGTCCCGGGCGGACGGGAACTACTATAAGTATGAGCTATCAGTTCTTCATCAGCTTCCAGTAACGAACCTCGGCTTGCTTATATATGGATGTATGTGTGTTGGGATGTACACCAGGACACATACCTAGATATATGGGTCAGACGAGTAATAATAATAAAAGATGCCAACTATGTATCCTGTTATGCCTGTTATGAACTCCCGTTATGCTTGTTATGATTCATGTTATGCCTGTTATGTACTCCTGTTATGACCGTTGTGTTATTTGCCACGAATGCTTTCATCGGATTTTACATCAGATTTTCGGTTTTATGATTATTATCATATTAGCTACTCATACTCTGTATTATTACCCATGTTCCATTCCATCAGTCTACTGCTCCTATCTTACCATGCCATGAGTACTTCCTGCTTGATATCACTTGTTATATATCTACCTGCCTATACATGCTTATGCTCACGACACGGTTTTCAATGCTTATTTATGATTCGGTTTTATCGATACACATGTGCTTATCCTTACACGCCATCTGGCTTTTGCCTCACCACTCGCCTGGGGAGTTCTGACTCCTCTGGATCCTCATGTCCAGGTCCTGGAACTTGGAGCATGTCAGAGCTTGGAACTTGTAGATTCTCTCAGTTGCTGATCAGAGTAGCACAGTGGTAGCGTGGATCTCCAGTAGACCGTCCAGAGCCCCATCCTTCCAGGCCCCATGTTCGGCTCTAGAGTTTTCTTGTTATGACTCTGAGCCACCTATTGTACTGTTCATACTTGTACACCTCTTTGTATTCTCGCAATTGCGCATGTCAGTGATGTAATATTCATGTAATATTGGATCACCTTTGGTGATAACTTTGTAATTGTACTCATGTGTTGGAATGTATAATGCACCACTTGCTTCCGTACTCTGATTCTTGCATGTACTGATGCTTAGCGTATATACGTGAGGGTATTTCTGACCTGCGTATATACGTTGCAGTAACGTCTCCGTACCCGCGGGATCGGGGCGTTACAGGGTGGTATCAGAGCCTAGGTTCTACATCCTCAGTACGTCCAGACGGCAAATTAATGGTGAAGAAATTTGCAACTGGAATGCATGAGTCCTGGTTATACAGTCCAACTACAAGTGCAGAGTTATCTATTCTTTCTTGATCATTCTTCCTTTGATTCCTAATCCCTTCCATCTTTCCCCTGTTTTGGTTTTTCAAAGCCTTTATACCAACTTAAGATATGAATAGACTAGAGAGGTAGGTAGCAGCTGGTTCTAAATGAAACTATTATATGATCACTTCGGCTGACTCTACGGTGCTCGGGTATTCTCAGGATTGATCCTAATCGGGTTATCTTTCAGAAGTCAGTAGTCGGAATTCTCTACGGATATTCTACATTCTCGGCTATATCTTTCAGAGTGATTGATGCCTGGTATTATCGGTCTTCTTTATTATGCTCAGGACTATCAGGGTTTCCTTTATCTTCAATATTCTGGCTTATGCTCGGAGGGCTATAAAGTATGTAGTACAACTGGAACTCTATTGCAAAGTAACGATATCAGATCAGTATTATTTGGTACCGTTCAAAAACTTATACAGCCAGAGGTGCAGAAGATATCTATATTCTGATTACTGTTTAGTCAACTTGAGAGCCCTACCTATAGTGCTTCATATCTTAATTGGTATAATTTCCACCCATGTCCCCTTTGTGTTCATTTTACCCCTTATCGAAATTGCGAGGACGCAATTTTTTGTAAGGTGGATGGAATGTAACACCCCGCTCCCAGAATACGTACCTAGTTGCGTATTCATATTTTCTGATCGTATTTTTCGATTTACTTCCTGTATTTATTTTGTATTATGAATTATTTATATGATCATTTTGTCTTGGATCCGGATTCATGGACTCAGAGTCTGCACTTCTCTGAACCAAGGACCCGATCCTAGTGTCTTACTCAAGTTGGTCTTTCCGGTATTCAGATTTGACCGATTTCAGTTTCAAACATCATTTTCTAATATTTTAGATTTTCTATGATTTTTTGGAATTTTCCTGAATTAAATGGAAAATTTTCAAAACCAGTGTCGACCAACACCGCTGACCGATTCCTAGATTTTTAATTTACAAATGGAGTCAAATTTTGAGAAACCGCTTTCCCATATTTTCTTAGAATAATATTTTCTATCTTAATATATTTTTTGGAAATTTTCAGAATTTATCAGATTTCTGCCAGATTGGGTGTCGACCGATATTGGCGGCCGATTCAGGATTTCTAATTTAAAAACTATAAAGAATTTCTTGAAATGTATTTCGCCATGATTCTTAGAATAATATTCTTGATTTTTGAGAATTTTTGCGGGTCGTTCCGAGATACTTGATTTTCGGACGATTTCGGTATTTTTCCGAAAGTTTTCCGCATCCGCAACTGAATCCCGAGAATCCGCCACTCTAATTATTTTTCCTTTTTTTCTAAGAAAATATCTTCCTTTTTTCATTTTCTTTTCCTTTTTCCATTTTCTTTCCTTCCTTTTCTTTCCACCAAATTCTCCAAACTTCTCCATTCTTCCATTATCTTCTACATCTTCCTCCAAAAATATCTCCTCCACCAAAAATATCTTCTCCAAAATATCTCAAACTCCTCTCCCATCACCATGGCCGGCCAAAGAGCCACCTAACCCCTCCATTTTACAAAAAACCCCCTCTCTAAACACTTTTTACATTACCTTCACAAATCCAATTCCTATATAAACCTTTCCTTCATCTTTCCACTTCATTTTTCTCTTCACCAACACCTTAACCACCACCAACTCCTCCTTCATCTCCACCACAACAACAACCACTACAACTTCTCCAACTCCTTACCTTCATCTTCTTCCTCCTCCATCTCCATGTAAACCACCACAAACTTCAACAACTCCACCAAAGCCTTCATCTTCTCCTTTACCTTCTCCAAAAATACCACCACCATCAAAACCCTCCACAAAACCACCACCCCATCACCACATCAAGAGCCGGCCACCTCCTTTGGATTGGGGCCGAGCTCTTCTTCATCGGTAATATCTCTGATGATTATTCCGGTAATCGTTCGCGATTATTCCGGTAATCATTACGGTGACGATTACAACGACAACAACTAACATCACCATCACTTCTACTATTTTTCACCACCATCTTCACTTCCACCATCACTTCACCATCACAACACCACCTCCATCTCCACTACTTCAACCTCCAAACATCACCTCCTTCACCTTCTTTTTCATTACTCCATAAAATCCAACTCCTCCACCAAATAACACCACCACCAAAGCAAGCACCTTTCCCTTTCTCTCTCCTCCTCCTCTCTGTATATTGCTGACGCGGATCTCACCCCCGCGTCCAGGCAACGCCTTAACGCGATCTTCGCGTTCTTGGCATCTGTTTAAACGCGGCCTTCGCGTTCTTGTACCGACGCAACGCGGAGTCCACGCCCGCGTCTGTGTCCCTTTCATGTCTGCACGACGCGGAGCTAATGCCCGCGCCTGTGTTCTTCTCATGCTAACGCGACGCGGAACCCATGACCGCGTCCGCGTTCTTCTCGTGTCCTGACTTGAACGCGGGTCTCGAACCCCGCGTTTGTGGCACCTTTGCGACGCGATTCCCGCGTCTGTGACTCCCGTGTCTGCGACTCCCACGTCTCACTCTCAAAACCCGCGTCTCCCTGTGCACTCTCTCTTTCTCTCTCCTCTTCACTTTCTTTCTAACGCGTGTGCGCGAGTTCCATGGATTTCAGACTTTTCGGCATTTTCGGTGATTAGGCGAGTGTCCTCGCTCTCGCCTCCATTTGGGTTTCCCCGCCTTGTCGGGTCGACATGTATTTTATTCCATGTTTATATGTATTTTACTGCTTTATACTATGCGTGGCCGACCCTTCGTGGTCGTTGAACTCTGGGTTTCTGCCCACTCCTGGGATGGCTGGTAGCCACCGAGAGTGCGCTTAAACCCTGAGCGTTCTTGGTCCCTCAGCCTTCAGCCTCCGGTATCTCACTATCTCGAAAGGGAAGTGATTGGGACCGTCAGGTCTCTCCGTCCTTCAGCCTCCGGTCTCTCACTATCTCGAAAGGAAGTGATTGGGACCGTCAGGTCTCTCAGCTCCGCCTGGTTATCATGATCAGCGCTCAGCACTTTACCAATAGATTCGTCTAGGCGGGATGCTGCCGGATTTCTTACTCGCACTTTAAGCTGAGTTGTCCCGGTAACCTTGCCAGACGCTCCAGTGTTAAATACTGTTTGCTGTCTGTACTTCCAGCTCGCTTAGCTCCGCTTGGTTATGCTCAGCTACTACTCTATCATCATGCCATGTATTTCCTGATATGTTAATACTTGCCATACCATTGCTTCATGCTTGTCATTTACATGCTACTAATTAACACCTGTTTGTATCACCTGACAAATGATGTGTTAACATCTGATACCCGTCATGCTACTACTTGACACTGACTCATGTTATACCACCAGTTCCCGGCGGATCCTGAATGGAACTAAGTGCCACACGGAGCAAAGTGCCACACCACACAAGTGGTGGGGGCCACCTCTTGAATCTGTGGGGGCCACCTCTAGAATCCATTTCCCTCAGAGCAAAGTGCCACATGGAACAAAGTGCCACACCACACACGTGGTGGGGGCCACCTCTTGAATCTGTGGGGGCCACCTCTTGAATCTGTAGGGCCATCTCCTGCCTGTACCTGATCTCTTGTTATGACCAGTTATGTTCCTACTCTTTACAAAGGATAACTTGCACGGGGAATGGGAGGAAGTGATGAATGCCGGTATGGTGCCTTGCTTATAGTAGTGGAATACCAAAACTGACGATTCGTGTTAGGGGAATTTCAGGCCCCCAGAAGATGCGTATTAGGGGGATTTCAGGCCCCCAAATGGCTGTGTCCCGGGCGGACGGGAACTACTATAAGTATGAGCTATCAGTTCTTCATCAGCTTCCAGTAACGAACCTCGGCTTGCTTATATATGGATGTATGTGTGTTGGGATGTACACCAGGACACATACCTAGATATATGGGTCAGACGAGTAATAATAATAAAAGATGCCAACTATGTATCATGTTATGCCTGTTATGAACTCCCGTTATGCTTGTTATGATTCATGTTATGCCTGTTATGTACTCCTGTTATGACCGTTGTGTGATTTGCCACGAATGCTTTCATCAGATTTTACATCAGATTTTTGGTTTTATGATTATTATCATATTAGCTACTCATACTCTGTATTATTACCCATGTTCCATTCCATCAGTCTACTGCTCCTATCTTACCATGCCATGAGTACTTCCTGCTTGATATCACTTGTTATATATCTACCTGCCTATACATGCTTATGCTCACGACACAGTTTTCAATGCTTATTTATGATTCGGTTTTATCGATACACATGTGCTTATCCTTACACGCCATCTGGCTTTTGACTCACCACTCGCCTGGGGAGTTCTGACTCCTCTGGATCCTCATGTCCAGGTCTTGGAACTTGGAGCATGTCAGAGCTTGAAACTTGTAGATTCTCTCAGTTGCTGATCAGAGTAGCACAGTGGTAGCGTGGATCTCCAGTAGACCGTCCAGAGCCCCATCCTTCCAGGCCCCCCATGTGCGGCTCTAGAGTTTTCTTGTTATGACTCTGAGCCACCTATTGTACTGTTCATACTTGTACACCTCTTTGTATTCTCGCAATTGCGCATGTCAGTGATGTAATATTCATGTAATATTGGATCACCTTTGGTGATAACTTTGTAATTATACTCATGTGTTGGAATGTATAATGCACCACTTGCTTTCGTACTCTGATTCTTGCCTGTACTGATGCTTAGCGTATATACGTGAGGGTATTTCTGACCTGCGTATATACGTTGCAGTAACGTCTCCGTACCCGCGGGATCGGGGCGTACATACTACATTTTAAACTTATTTTTGAGAATCCCTACCCATCTAAGGGCGGTTGGTTGGGCGCCATGCCTTGTATGCTTATTATTGAAAATCTATTTTAAACATGTGCATGAAATGGGTGGTAGGAAATATGAGTTATACACTTGATCTTATTATGTTTTCAATTGGTAACATTGGATCTTTTCAATTGATATCACTATTGACATTCTTTTTGTATACTCATATATGTTTTTATATATATGTATGTTTAAACTTCAAATAGTATCAATTTCAATTGGTATTTAATTTTTCATACATATCTATATGCTTCATTTGTGCTTACTATATCTCTATATCCTTGAGCACAAATTTTGGTTATGCTAAGGTTGATTTCTTAAATGACTATTATATTTCAATTGATTATGTTTCAATTGATATCTTATACAAGCTTATGCATCATTTTGTTTGGTATTTCATAAAGGAGGAGAAGATTCATATTTTACCTTGTAATTGGTTTTGTTTACCTTTCGTATTTTACTCCCACACTTTATGTTGAAAAATGATTGAAAAAATGATATTGATTATTTTTGGTATCATATGCTCCTAATGAAAATTTACTTTCACTGGTACTAATCTTTACAATTGATATCAAGATTACCTATATCTTACATCTTTCAATTAATGTCAAAATTTTTGGTTGAATCTTCAACATGTTTTATTTACTTTCAATTAGTATAATATAGACATGTTTATTTAAATTAAAAAAATATTTGTTTTATGTAATTTCAATTGGTATGTTTTATTTATTTTCAATTGATATCATGATGCACTAAATTGATATATATTTTTTTCAATTGATATCATAATGTTTTGATTTGATTTCACCCCTTATTGATATTTTTTGTTTAAGACAAAAATGGGGAGAACATTATTTTATTATTTTCTTTGACCCCTTTATTGATGATTGACAAAAAGGGGGAGAAGTATTTGAGTTTATATGCATGTTTAGTGTTTATTTGTAAGTTTATATCAAAGTTTGTTTCATATTGGTATCAAGAGTATTTATTTTATGTTTTGATGTTTTGTTGTTATTGGTATCAAGAGAATTTGTTTTATGTTTTGATGTTTTGTTGTTATTGGTATCAAGAGAAACATATTTTGTTTTTTGTTGTTTTATTGGTATCAAGAAATTTTGTTAAAATTTTTATTATTGATATCAAGAGCTTGTATTGATTATCTTTCAATTGGTATCAAGAGTTTTTATTGATTGGTATCAAGAGCTGTTATTGCTTTTATTGATAAAGTTTTCAATTGAAATTTTTATTGATATCAAGAGTAATATTTTAAGTTTATATTTTCAATTGGTTTTTAAGAACATGTTATTTTAAAAAGGAAAAGTAATTTATTTTAAAAATTTGGTATCAAGAGCATGTTCATTTCATTGTTTTATGTACGTTGATGCATATTCATGTTTAGTATTCATTGCACATATTTATTGTTTATTGCTATGCATGAGTTAAGGGGGAACTTCTTTGAAGCTTAACTTTAATCCATGCATATATAACTCTATGAGTTTTGTCATCATCAAAAAGGGGGAGATTGGTTGCCCAAAGGCCTTCCACTCTAGTTTTGATGATGATTCACTCATGTAGTTATTGTTTACTAATAATCTTGTGATATTTAGTTTCAGATATTTAATCAAGATATTAGTAGGTGATTAGCTTCAACAAAGGTGTTTTGGAGCTTTCACATGGTGATTCAAGAGCCCGAGCGTCAAAGTTCATGTCTAGCACTCGTTGGAGTCAAGCTCGGTGGATCACGTTTGGATCGAGTCGATTTGGAGACGGCGCTCTACAAGAAGACTTCGGTACATTGTTTAGTTTTTAGTTTAGATCCATTTGTAAAGATTAGATAGTGTGATATGTTCAAATTCACAACACACACTTGTTTTAAGTTTCATGTTTATTGGTTTTCGATTTTTAGTTTAACGATCTTGGTTTTCATGAATAGATAGAATCAAAACAAGTTTACATGGTTTAATGTATATTAGATTTGTTCTATTTACATCTATGCTTCAACTATTTAAACAAAATTAGTTTGATAGTCTATTTCATGAGTTTAGAGTTTTGGTAATTTAAACAAAACTTATTTTCGGATTTAATGTCAAAAACATTGATATATTTCTTTATATGTAAATTGGATTATATCTTTATACTATATGCCTCAAAGTTGTTTCAATATCATGTTTTTGTATTTGCAAGTGTTTTGGCAAAACGATTTTCATTTCAAAAATTCAAGTTTTGAAAAATACGGATTTTGATTTTCGGTAAAATTTCAAGGACACAAAAATGGTTCAAATAGTTTGAAATATGTGTTGAATTTTTTCACACATGTTTGTATTTCAAAGAGAATATAAGAACTTATTTTTGTGGATTTTTAGAGATTTTATGAGATTTATTTGATATTATAAAAATCAGTTTTCAAATCCTATAACCAGTTCTGCCAGGCCCTGGCGGTCGACCGGGACGATCGACCGGACCGGTGGTCGGTCGACCGGACCGGTCGACCGATGTGCATAAGGACGTGCACGCAGGCCAGCTTGCTTGGCCGATCGACCGAGCGGTCGACCGACTGAAATCTCCTTACTCTCGGGTAAGGACGGTCGAACGGGCGATCGACCGAAGGTTGAAAACGGTCAAATTTCGACCGTTGGCCGGTCGACTGGCCCGTCGACCGGATGGACAATTCTGACCATAATTGGCTGCCAACGGATAGTTTTTCAAAGAGCCTATAAATTGGGTTTTTCTCTGACTATTTTTAACAAGAATTTTGAGAGCTTATTTTCTGATCTTACTAGTGTTTTTGCCGCAATTAAAAAGAAGTTTTTGGCTTTAAAGTTTACATTTGATTTAGTGTTTTTCTAGGGTTTGAAAAATCAAAGAAAAGTGATTTCGGGAAAAGTGTTTTTGGTTCATCTTCTTTATCCTTATTTCTAGTTTTTCTGAAGGATTTTCTTTGATTATTTATTTTCCATTCCTTGTTTTTTCTCACATTTGAGCTTATTATTCTATCCTATTTATTAGGATCTTTGTTTTGTGGGAAAAGAATTGGTTTGTGGTTGAAAGAGACCACCAAGTTGTAAACCCTCCTTATTTGTGTTGATATTCCTCTTGGTGAAGAGGTGATCATTGGAGAGGTGGCTTTGTGCCATCCCTCATTTGTGAGGTTGATCTTTGTGTGGCTTTGTGCCTATCCCTCATTGATGAGGTTGATCCTTGTTTGGCTTTGTGCCTAGCCTCTAAGTGTAGAGGTTGTATTGTATTTGGTTGAGAGAGGAGTTATTACTCCCAGTTATTGTATTGCCCTAAATCCTCAGTGAAGGTTCCCTGTGTGGGTGTCCTGTGTGGACAAGTTAGTAGAAATCCTTCTGTGTGAAAGCGGGGACGTAGAGCTGTGTGCTCGAACCTCGAAACATATCCGTGTGTTAGCGATTGATCCACTTTCTCTAACTCTCTCTATTATTTGTGCTTTGCATCATTCATATTGTCATATCATACTTATATGCTTGGTTGTGTTTGTTTGTGTGCCTCACTTGTGTTTAACCACGAGAGCTTCATATAGCACCTTAACTCTTATTCAGAGGAATTAAGAGGAGTTAGTCTAGAGCTCTTCACCGGGAATTCGGCTACACTCATTGGTTATATTATGTGTGTTGCAAATTAGTTTTTAAATTCCGCATTATTGTTCATAGATTAGCCGTACACCTATTCACCCCCCCTCTAGGTGTACTTATAGTGCCAAGCTTCAGCCAAAGGTAGAAGTAAGCTCTCAGCAGAGCTATGCTAAGCTTTAGGCGAAGATAAGAGTTGGCCTTCTACACGGCTGTATAGAGCTTCAGGCGAACCTATAATTAGCCTCTGGCGAAGCTAGAATTAACTTCAGGCGAAGCTATAAAGTTAGGTCTCTGTAGAGCTATAAAAAGCTTCGGGCGAAGCTATCAAGAAAGCTTCAGGCGAAATTGTAATTTAGCTCTCTGTGGAGCTATGAAGAGCTTCATGCGAAACTATCAAGAAGCTTCAAGGGAAGCTAGAATTAGCTTTAGGCAAAACTGTAAGTTAGCTCTCTGTAGAGCTATAAAGAGCTTCAGCGAAGTTATCAAGAAAGATTCAGGCGAAACTATAATTAGCTTCATGCTAAGCTGTAAGTTAGCTCTCTATGGAGGTATGAAGAGCTCCAGGCAAAGCTATCAAGAAGCTTCAGGCGAAGGTATAGTTGGCTTCAGGCGTTCGAGGAGACTGAAGCCTGCCAGACATGATTGGACGGCTGTGAAATCGCACTAGCAATCCAGAGCCACCAAGGACATGTACCACCTATGATCGGACCAGTAGTCCTACCTATCACCCTTGACGGTGACAACCTGTCACGATGACTGATGTTTTGTAACAAGACCTTCACCATGATTAATGTGGCGCACCAACCAGATTCCCAAATGGCGAGAGTCCGACCACCATTTCCTCCACCTTCCTCCTCTCCATTTCCATCCTCCATCTGATGAAGAAGAAAAATGAAAACATTGTGGCCCAGCAAAACAAAGAAGAATTTTGAAGTAAGGGTTTCTTAGAAAAGATAGTAAAAGTGATTTTCATTCAAGCACTCTATTTATAGATGGAAGAGAAGTTGAACCGCCTTCAACTCAAATTTTCAATCCCAAAAAAGCTGGTCCACTTCCTGAGATTTTGTTTTAGGCTCTGGGATCAACATGTTCTTGGTTTTCAAACATGTGAGTCTTGTGATGGATCCGAAATGCAACAAAGATTTAACCTAAAACTTTACTAAATGAAATTGTTGAAACATAACTACATATGTTTCTTATCAGCAAAACTAGGGCCAATGGCCTTTGGGCCAACAATCTCCCATTTTTTGATGATGACAAAACACATAAAGTTATCATAAATAATTCGGGAAGAGACTTCAAGCGAAGCTCCCCCTAAACACATGCATATATCAAATGTGACATATAGGCAAGATGCATCACTAATAGCATATGAATAAGATATATCAATTAAGTTCTATGCAACCCATCTATACATATCAAGAATACATAATTACAAAGGCGTATGCTCAAAAAGTTTCCTCCAACCAACTAATAACCTCTAACCATCAAAACAATTGGTAAATGGTTAGTTTACAGAAGATACTCAAGAACACAAACACACCACATACCACACATAAAGGCTATGTATCAAATATCAACCATAAAACAGAGATACATAACTTCTCAAAGACAACAGTGATATCATAAAAGAAATTTGTCTATGCAAAGTTTCATGCTAACCTCAAAACAAGTTCCAAACCATAAAATAAGTATTACAATATAAAAACACATGACCAAACACCAAATACTACATGTCCACATAAAAGAGTACATAAATAAAGACATGAAAACATAAAAACTCCTAGATAACTCCAAAATCTCTCTCCCCTTTTTGTCATCAATACAAAAGGGGTCACTCTTCTTGAAAATCTAGATCTTTTGGAGGAGCTGGTGCCTCAGAAAGAGCTGGAGAAGGTACCCAGGGGTCAAATGGAGGACTCGATGCAGAAGAGGAACAGACCAAGCATCCCTACTATAGCTCTTGTCGATGCACATCTGAAGGTAGCGAATGGATGAGCAGATATATTGCAGGTCGTTCTGAATGCCATGCTCAATCCTCTCAAAGTGAGCGGTCATCTTCAGATCATATTCACGAAGCTGAGTAGAGAGAGTTGTATATGGGTCAACAGAGGCTGAGAAGGCTGAAGAGGATCCAGGGGCAACAATAGAAATGATAGGAGGGGGCTGAGGAGCAGAAGCACGCATCCTCTTGAGAAGAGTGTTATTAATATCAACAGATGGTTCGATGGATCGTTCAGTAGAAAGATCAAATTTTAATAGTTTGAGAAGTCAGGTACCGAGCATCCTAAATGGTAAGTATCAGTTTAAGATCAGCAGGTGCTCAGAAACAATGAAGTTGATGATGAGCTTAGGAATGTTAACTCTAATACCTTTCAGAAGGCAATAGATCAAGAGGAGAGCAGAATCCTGAGCATGACTTATTCTCCTGATTTTGGTCAGAAATTATAGAACACTATCTTAGCTAGGACCTGGGGCGGTGAGCGTGTAATACTTCACCTCCTCGTTTCTAACTAAGGCCGGGTTATAGTCATCGTGAAGTAAGAGAGATGCGGTGAGGGCAGATGCATTGTTAGGATATTCAAAATCATATATATCAACATTATATATATCTACACCCTCACAGGAGAGGTGTAGCAGACGGACAAAATTTTCTAAAGAACTGTTAATGTCTTTACCCAGAACCATAGATCTGATATGATTATCTTGAAATGTTAGATTAGAGTAGAAGAAATGCACAAGCTCAGGGTAGACGAGTTCCTTGATGGTAACTAGGTATTCTAGAGAGCTTGTGGTCAAAATATTTGCAAGATTTAAGTGCTCAAAATCAGCAAGCACTACAGTTCTACCAGAAATCACGTGTTTATTACAGATAACAAAATAATCTATATGATGCATTCTCCTTTTCAGATCTAAGCCTCTTTGATATGGTAATGATAGGAAGATGATAAACAAGATTATGGTACGAATTAAAGAGAGATTTCAAGAATAATTATGAAACAAAAGAGATTAGATAGATTTAGGTTTATACCTTAAGGAAACTGAAATTTTCTTGAAATCAAGCAAATTTGAAGCCTGGATGTGAAATCCAATAATTTTTAGGCACCAAAAGAGTTTGGATGAGGTTGGGAGAGATGGGGTGAAGGGAATTAGGGAGAAGAAGAAGAGGAAGTCGGTGAAGGAAGAGAAAAGTGTGTGTGAGAGAGAGAGAGTTGGGATTTTAGGGTTTTAAAATGGGTAAAAAAAATACAGCAGACCTGAAACTCGGTCGATCGCCCGATCGACCGGGCCTCACCGAGAGCATCTCGATTTCAGTCGGTCTACCAGCTAAAGCCAAAAAAAAAAAATTTGTTTCAGGTTTCCTCGACGACCACCGGTCGATCAGACCTATTCTAGGTCAACTCGGTCGACCGGTCAGTCGACTGAGACTACCCAAAATCCAGTTTTTTAAAAAAAATATGAATTAAGGGCTTTAAAAAATGTTTTAACTTAGATAATTTTATACATAAAATAGAGAAATGACACCAAAAATTTTATAGGCATGGAAAAAAAATGATATCAAAGCAGTTAAAAAAATATTTTTATTTTATTTTATTAAAAAAATTTATTTTGCCATAATAAAATCATATATTAAGCAATTAAAAAAATATTGAAGCTGAATTTATTATGGTTTAAATATGATACCCAACCACAAGATAGATATATGAACAAAATATATATACATGTATATATGAGAAAAAAATTAACCTGTGTATACATACATGCTAAGATATCTATCAAACATGTAAGCATGGGAAAATACTACAAACATGGGCAAGCAATCAAGAGTTAGTAAAGAACAAAAACAATGTTAAAGGACTAGCTCAAGTATAGGCAAGCCAAACAAAGATCATGTAAACACAACTTAAAATATATTAACAGGCATGAAAAGCCAGCTATTCCTATGCATATATAGATCTAGCTAGAATTTAAATTTTTAAATGGAGAAGTTACCAAATCATAGGCAATCTCTAGAATAGGTGCTTCTTGATAGCGATGCAATATGACGGTTGATCTTTTGAGCTCCGATGCATCCACCACCAAGTCACCATCTCCCCCTATGTCTTGGAGGAAGATCACACACCTACATCAATTAAGTTTGGTGTGTTCTTTGGTACCCAAATCTATTTGAGTCCTTTAGGGTTAGTACTTTCTCGAACCCAAACATTTTTATTTAACATGTTTAACTTAGCATAATAAAATTTTTCGAAATGGCCTTTGCAGTCGCAATGTGCACATGTGTACACTTTGTCATATATGAAAGCATGTTTATGTTGATGCATATGTGCATGATTTTCATGGTGTGTGTGAGATGTATGAGATGTATATTTCCTTTGGGTTTTTCCTTTGAAAACATAGAGCTAAATATTTTCATATCAATTGTACACTTTTCGAAGTGGAATCCAAAACATCAATATGTTTTTTGGGTATTCAAAAATTCAGTTTCTCAAAGGGAAATTTATTCTTTAAAAATTAAAAAATTCATTTTTATTCTTTAAAAGTCATTTTTCTTTTTAATTTTTTATTTTGTGCAAGAAAAATTTCATATCTATTTTGTAATTCTTCAAAAACTTATGCTAGTTCATCCATAGTTAAATCATCATCTTCTAGAGAGGTTTCGAGATTTACCATAGAAGTCTCCTCTCCGTTTGCCATGAAGCAAACGTGTGTGGCATCAATCTCTTCTTCGAAATCCATTTTCAAATTATCTCATGTAGCTACCATTGCCTTCTTCTTACTCACGTTCTTAGAGGTAGTGGCTTGAAGTGAGGGGCAATCCGCGATGAGATGGCCTGTCTTCTTGCAATGAAAGTAAGGACCCGTCTCCTCCTTCCTCTTTTCAAATCTTCCTTGAGGTCTTCCTCTTTGGAAGTTGTTTTGTCTTACTTTCTTATAAAACATTTTTCTCACTCTCTTAATGAGCTTGGCAAAGTCTTCATCACCATTTTCGGATGAATCTTTTTCGTCGAAGGTGGAGGGAGTGGCTTTGAAAGCAATAGCTTTTTTTCTTAGGAGTCTTCCTTTCTTCTCGCACATTCATCTCCATCTTAGATGTCTTGAGATTTTTGATAAATCTTGAGAAGTCCATTTCTTCCCTATCATTGAGCTCCTTCAATGTTTTGGCCTTCACTTCTCAAGCTTTGAGGAGAGCTTTAATGACCTTCCGTATCTTTTGGACATTGACAATGGCGTCACCTAAAGAAGATAATCCATTAATAATCTTAGTGAACCGAGTAAGCATCTCATCAATACTTTAATTTTCAAGCATGTAAAAATTCTCATATTGAGAACGAAGCAAGTAAATTTTAAATCTCTTGACTTGTGACGTCCCTTCATGAGTAATGATTAGATCATTCCAAACCTTATAAATTGATTTGTAATTAATTATATGAGAAAGATTATCATCATTTAATGCTTGTGTGAGTGCATATTGTGTCTTAGAATTGGCCTCATAGTCCTTAGCGGTTGCTTCGGACCATGTATCCTCATCACCGTGAGATTTAATAAATTTCTTGGTTATGGCCTTAGCTACTCTAACCCCTAGGGATTTCTTTTTTAATTTTTTATTTTATGCAAGAGAAATTTCATATCTATTTTGTAATTCTTCACAAACTTGTGCTAGTTCATCCATAGTTAAATCATCATCTTCTAGAGAGGTTACGAGATTTACCATAGAAGTCTCCTCTCGTTTGCCATGAAGCAAACGTGTGTGGCATCAATCTCTTCTTCGAAATCCATTTTCGAATCATCACATGTAGCTACCATTGCGTTCTTCTTCTTACTCACGTTTTTAGAGGTAGTGGCTTGGAGTCAGGGGAAATCCGCGATGAGATGGCCCGTCTTCTTGCAATGAAAGCAAGGACCCGTCTCCTCATTCCCCTTTTCAAATCTTCCTTGAGATCTTTCTCTTTGGAAGTTGCTTTGTCTAACTTTCTTATAAAACATTTTTTCACTCTCCTAATGAGCATGGTGAAAAACACCGAGAGGGAGGGTGAATAGGTGATGAGCTAATCTAATGGTCAATTAAAGCGGAATTAAAACTATTTAATGCAAACTAAAACTTCTTAAACTAAACACCAAGTATAACACAAGAGTGTAGCCGGATTACCCGTGAAGGGCTCTGTACTAACTCCTCAAGATTCCTCTAAATAAGAATTGAGGTGCCGCGTGATTGGAGTTCATTTTTGCATCATTTTCCACTTCCATATCATGCTTTATGTAAAGAAAAATAAGATTTTTATTGCTTTTCTCTCTCCTTTTTCAGGTCCACCATTAATGGAGATGAAGGACCATAATCAAGGAATTTTCAAGGAATTAAGGGATTAATTAAAGAGCCCAAAAGAAGAAGCCCAAAAGAGAAGCCTAGGTCTGGAGTCGTCCACGAATATTCCCAACTTTCTAGAAGGTCCAGCGAGGCATACGGACAGTAATAGAATGGCAACAGAAATCGTTGGCGCAACGGCCAAGATTCTGCCGCGAAAAACGCGGCTCTGGCCGTTAAGCCAGTGTTTAATCCCACGGCTGAGATTTGAGGACCTCATCCCCTGGAGCCTATAAATAGTCCCCTAGGGCCTCTGCGAAAGGAAGAGGAGAGAATAGGAGAGAAGAGCTTTATATTTTTAAGAGAATTGTAGGGATTTTCTCTAGCTTTCTTTAGTGCTCTTGTAATCTTCTTTCTCCTTCTAGAATTCAGCTAAGAGAGAGAGAGAGAGTGAGAGATCTTGTAATTGGAGAGGTGATAACTCAAATGCAAGAATTGATCCTTCTTTCTTCTCATCTTTACTCATTATAGTGCTTTACTTTCTTGTGCTTTACTTTCTTTAAGCTTTTATTACTATTGCATCTTCTTCTACAATGAATTGTTGTGTGCTTTTTACTTCAATGTCTAGCTAACTCTCTAACATGACTAGCTAACCTCTAACTTTACTAACTACTAACTCTTGGGTGATTGCTAATTCATGTAATTCATTGGATGCTTTATTGTAGTCTTGTAATTTCAAGTCTCTATTATCCCTAATGAAGATGAGTTACTTTAGTTCTTGGCAAATGCTTATTTTCATTCCATATGATTCATGTGAGCCTCATTTAGAGCCTTGTCTTTAGAACAAGTGCCTTTATGGAACATGGAGATGGAGCACCTAACTATGCTATTGATTAGTAGTACAATTTTCTTACTTCAATGCTAGCTCGAGTATGGCTTTGATATACTAATGAATCTTGTATCTTTTTCCTTAGCATTACCTTGAGTGACAATCCTTGATTCCACCATGAAAAATCTATCTCGGGAGCCGATGAATCAATGAGGCTACAAGTCAAGCCGAGAAGATCACTCATCCTCTACATGGAAAATATTTTGACCAAACAAGCAAGACAAACCTTTGCCGATGAATCAACATGAGGCATGCTTCACCCTATGAGATTAGTAAGTTAGTAAATTAGAAGAGTTAGCTAGTCATGATTTTTTTCTCTCTAAAGTCTTTCAAAGTTTCCCTTCTCAAAGTTTTCTATCAATCTACATTCAAGTTCATTTCATTTTCCTTTCCATCCTTTTCCTTTTTACGCAAAAAAATCCACAAAGAATTTTTCCTCTACTTTCTATGTCATTTTGTTTTCTGAACATAGAAGAACTTTCGTTTTCTTTCTTCAAACAAACTCAATTTCGAAACCGTGAATGCTTCTATCGCACACTCTCCCTGAGGATCGACCCGTAATAGCTTATGCTATGACGGTGATTCGGAAGGAGTAAAGAAAATCTGTGAATACATTTTGGAGTTTTTGAGCATCACATACGAGCATCGAAGGTTGACTCTAAACCCTCTTTCTCTGAATATTAGTACACTCCTACCTTCCGAACAGAATTTTTTGGCGCCGTTGCCGGGGAGAGTAATGGTTTTCATTTGAGTTAAGAACTAAACGAATTTTTCTTCTCTGTTGTAGGTTACAGGTTAGGGAAATAGGAAACAAAGCACTGCAGTAACATATAAGTGATCTTGGGCCTCTGCTCAAGAAAGCAGAGACCAAGTGCCCTCTGATTTGTCGCGTTTTCTCGGCCAAAGCCGCGAATCCGCGGCAAAGAGGAGTTGACTACTAACTGGTTTAGTGCAGGGTTGCTTGCTTTGCAAAAATATAGCTGCTGCAAATCTTATTTCTTGTATGCTCTTACCAGGATCCTGCTAATAAATGAACAGTAAAACATTTATTGAAAAATTTAAAATTGATTAGATGTTTGCATTTTAGGCACGTGTCTTTTCAATTCATTTACTTTACTGTTGAAGAGTGCTGGAGCAAGGTACGTTCGCATTGCATTTAGAATAAGACTCACTTCTTGGTTGATTTACATCGCTTTGAGTGAACCTTGTTTGCATATATTGTACACTTGCACAAAATTGATCTTAAGGGCATCACCCAATAAACAAGATAAGGTGGGGATTTCATCACCCTTTCCTTGGCCCAAAAATCATCATCCAAGCACTCACAATCCCAAGCTTTTTAATAAAATTTGATAGACGTTGGCCCTAGGAAATCCGAACTTAGTAGGAGATCGACTGAAGTTGGAAATTGTTTTTGATTCATACTCCAGTCAAATCAATGTCTAAGGTTGGGGATTAAGAGGTTACGCCTCGAAGATACGTGATTTGGTGTAATTAAGGCCCGTTGCTTATGCACGAATACCTCCCACCGTATTTTGCCCCTACCTGGCTGATTAACTGTGGTCTGACTCGAGCAATAACCTTCTTTGATTCATCGAACAGTTAGGAGTCGTCTAGGTCTAGGTATCCTAGATAGCTTGTGATTGCTTTTTCTTTTCTTGTTTGTTATTTTCCTTTTTCGCTTGTGTGATCGGTGAACGTTGTCTGTGATTGTGTATGCAAGAGTGGTACCGGGATCCAAATTCTGCAAGACTTGTTAGGATTTCTACACTTGCACAAACACCACCTCCTGACACAATCCCAATTATGGCAAACAACACTTCGCTTCAAGACAAGTTCTACCCAATTCACACTTCACTTCCATCATGCATTCTTTACCTGTGACCAATGGAAATAACTTTGAGCTGAAGCCACAATTCATAAATACACTCCCGTGATTTCATGGCCTAGAGTCCGAGGATGCATATTTCTTCATTCGTGAGTTTGAAGAAGTATGTGTGATGATGAAAATTTTCCAATTAACTGAGGATGCTGTTAGACTAAGGTTCATACCCTTCGCGCTTAAGGATATAGCTAAGAAATGGCTATATAATCTTCCCGCCAGTTCGGTCTCTTCATGGGATGATTTTGTAAAAGTCTTTCTTAAGAAGTTCTATCCCATTCACAAGACAGCCCTCATGAGAAAAAACATTATGCAGTCAAGCAGGAATCTAATGAACCATTCTGAAAATTTCGAACGATTCAAAGACTTACTAGCCCTATGTCCTCATCATTGCATAGAGAAGTGGCGGCAGTGCCAAATCTCTATGACGGACTTGACTATCAAAAGACACTCATTGAAACCATGTGCCAAGGGAAATTTTTAAAGAAAGATGAAAATCAGGGTTGGGACCTCTTTGAAGCCTTAGCCGAAAAAACAATTCAGTGGGAGTCATGCCCAGAAAAACCCACTCCCACCACTTCCAGAACCGGTATGCATTCGATAGAATCCTCCATAGCGGCCGAGGCTAAAATAACAAAATTGATGAAGAGGATAGAACTGCTTGAATCTAGGGAACCTACTACTGTGAACCAGGTCAACCCACCACCTGTGGTCAACCGGGTTGTACCTATTGCCATGATCTTAACCATCTGTTCGAAGAGTGTCATGTTTACCAGTCTCAAATGTATCAGGAAAATACAAATGCTGCATACACCAGACCCAACTATAATTCATACTCCAAAACATACAATCCGGGATGGCGAAACCATCCAAATTTTTCCTGGAGTCAGTCGGGCCTGAGCACCAAGGCAACCATTTTCACATCAATATCCTGCTCAGTCTCATCAACCCAGTTTCCACCAGAATCTACCAAATTTCCACTCATACCAGAGTCCACCACAATTCCAATCATATCAGAATCACCACATTTCCAAACAAACTCTAGCCCACATATCAGCAACATCAACCACAAAATCATCCAGACAAAAGAATGTCAGATTGGAAAAAATGATCGAAACCTTATCCAAAACCCAGGCTTCAATGATGACCAACCACCATCAGGATATGAACAAGATACAGGTCCAGATAGATCAATTTGCTAATTCTTTGAATGAAAGACAAAAAGGAATGCTACCAAGTCAGCCATTACCCAATCCAAAAAGTCACTTCCCTCTGCATGAGTTGAAGACATGAACCCCAGTCAATGAAACACTGTTCATATTCTGAGATCCGGAAAGCGGGTAGATAATAAGGTTTCCAATCAACCCACCAAATCAGTGTCAAAATCAACATCTCCTGTTCCAGTGCAACCAACTCAACACAATCCATCTTCAAGTTCACAACCATCAACTTCCAAATCCAAAGAAAAAGAAAAGATAGATGAGCAACCATACAAGCCTATTGTACCATTTCCAAATAGGCTAGCAAATTAAAAGTTGAATGCTCATATGGAGAAGATCAGAGAAATGTTTAATCAGGTCCAAATCAATGTACCTCTTCTTGATGTCATACAACAAGTTCCATCATATGCCAAATTTTTAAAAGAAATGTGCACCAAGAAGAGGAAAGCAAATGTCCCTAAGAAAGTCTTCCTAGCTTCAAACATAAGCGAGTTGCTCATTAGGCCAATTCCTGTGAAATATAAGGACCCAGGGAGTCAACCATCTCTTGTATCATAGGACAGAGACCACTATCAATAGGGCATTACTTGATTTGGGAGCCAACATCAATCTTCTTTCCTTTTCTGTGTATCAGCAACTTGGGTTAGGCGACCTCCGTCCGACCAAAGTTACTATACAACTGGCTGATCGCTTGTAAAGATTCCCAAGAGGAAGATTACAGATGTTTTAATACGGGTCGGGGAATTCATTTACCATGTAGACTTCATTGTTCTAGAGACGCAATCCGTACATAATCACAGAGCATAGACACCAGTCATTCTCGGACGCCCTTTCCTAGCCACCGCAAATGCGATCATCAACTGTAGGAATGGCTCGATGCGTCTAACTTTTGGAGATATGACAAAAGAGGTGAATGTTTTCCACCTGGGAAAACAACCTCGAGATTTGAATAATAAGTCATTTGAAGTGAACTTAATTGAGGGTTTAACAAGTGAACATGACGTGGAGGTTGAATATGAGTCCGATGAAGAATTTGAGTTGGAGTCTGATGACTTCAACCTTGATCAGATTGTTGAGTCCACTGTGGAATGGGCCACTAATACCACCCCTATTCTTTCCTTGCACCAAGAACAACCATTGATAGATCCTGTCCCTTTCTGAGCTTAAGATTCTTCCCAACCATCTCAAGTACCAGTACTTTGATGAGTACGAAGCTTTTTCCGTGATCATTGCATCCCATCTCACGAAATAATAAGAAGAGGATCTTCTTACAGTGTTAAGAGAAAATCGAGAAGCCATTGGTTGGACCATGGCTGACATAAAGGGATTAGTCCTTCCATAGTACAACACCGGATTCATTTGACGGAGGATGCTAAACCAAAACGTGACCCACAGCATAAACTGAACCCAATCATGCAGGAGGCTGTTAGAGCGGAGATTTTGAAGCTGTTAGGCAATGGGATTATCTATCCCATATCCGATAGCCAATGGGTAAGTCCAGTCCACGCTGTGCCAAAGAAAGCAGGATTTACTGTGGTAGAAAACGAGAAGAAAGAGTTGGTACAAACACGACTTCCAACGAAGATTCGAGTTTGTATCAATTACCGAAAGTTGAACACTGCCACACGTAAAGACCACTTTCCCCTTCCGTTCATTGACCAAATGCTCGAGAGACTAGCGGGACATGAGTATTACTGTTTCCTGGATGGATATTCAGGATATAATCAAATCCCTATCGCTCCCGAAGATCAAGACAAAACCACCTTCACCTGTCCCTTTGGAACATTTGCATACCGAAGAATGCCCTTCGGCCTATGCAATGCTCCCGCAACGTTTCAACATACATGCTGAGCCTTTTTTCAGATATGGTGGAGAAATTCTTGGAGATTTTCATGGATGATTTTTCGATTTATGGCGATTCCTTTGAACAATGCTTGTACCATCTTAAGCTGGTTCTACAACGCTGCATGGAGAAAAACTTGACACTCAACTGGGAGAAGTGTCACTTTATGGTAAAGCAGGGAATCGTTCTTGGGCATGAAGTTTCAAATAAAGGAATTGAGTGGATAAGTCTAAAGTGGAAGTAATAACAAAGCTCCCTAAGCCAACATGCTTAAAAGACATAGATCATTTTTAGGGCACGCCGGTTTCTATAGACGTTCATTCAAGGGTTTAGCAAAATTGCTAGACCTTTGACAAATCTCTTAGAAAAAGATGTACCTTTAAATTCGATGAAGAATGTTTACAAGCCTGGGAGGAGCTTAAGTGTAGACTTGTCTCAGTGCCAATAATTTCTGCGCCAGATTGGACTAAGCCATTTGAGATTATGTGTGATGCCTCAGATTATGCTATTGGCGCTGTTCTAGGGCAGCGTATTGATACTAGGCAACACGTAATCTACTATGCTAGTAGGACGCTGAATGAAGCCCAACTCAATTACACAACTACTGAAAAGGAATTCTTAGCTGTTGTGTTTGCATTGAAAAAATTTCGTCAATACCTACTAGGGTCCAGGACAACTATTTTCACCGATCACTCCGCCCTCAAATACTTAATGCAAAGAAGGATGCAAAGGCAAGACTTATTCGATGGATATTCTTTTGCAAGAGTTTGATTTGAAAATCAAGGATAAAAAGGGCGTTGAGAATGTGGTAGCTGATCATCTGTCAAGAATCTCCAATGCACAAAAGAGACAATACCAATTGATGACATTTCCCTGACGAACACATTTTTACAATGTGTAAAGATCCCTGGTATGCTGATATAGCAAATTACCTTGCAACCGGGCGAACACCTTCTGATTGGTCAGGTCAGGACAAACATCGTTTCATGAGTCAAATGCGGTTCTTCTTTTGGGATGAACGTATTTATTCAAATGTTGTCCTGACCAGATAATACAAAGGTGTCTTCCTGAGGATGAACATCAGAGTGTCTTGACATTCTGTCACAAGCTAGCTTGCGGTGGACATTTTGGTCCACGAAAAACTGCTGAGAAAATACTTCAGAGTGGATTTTACTGACCCACTCTCTTTAAGGATGCATATACTTTCTGCAAGCTATGTGACAGATGTCAAATGACGGGTCGAATTACGCGGAAAGACATGATGCCCCTTACACCATCTTGGAGGTCGAAATTTTTAATTTGTGGGGCATTGACTTTATTAGACCCTTCCTCTGTCCTATGTCAACCAATATATTTTTGTAGCTGTAGATTATGTTTCCAAATGGGCTGAAGCAGTTCCAACAAGGACAAATGACAAACAAGTTGTCATCAAGTTCTTACGGGAAAATATCATCTCACGCTTTGGAGCCCCCGTGTGATAATTAGTGATAACGGGAGCATTCTGCAATCGGGCTTTTGAAGCCCTAATGTGCAAATACTCTATTTCTCACAAATTATCTACGGCATACCATCCTCAGACTAACGGGCAAGTGAAAGTCACTAATAGACAAATCAAACTCATATTGGAGAAAACCGTGGACAGAATCGTAAGGATTGGTCCATCAAACTCACTGATGCCTTATGGGCATATAGGACCGCTTACAAGACTGTCCTCGGTATGTCACCATATCGAATTGTATTTGGAAAACCCTGCCACTTGCCTATGGAGTTAGAACACCGAGCTATGTGGGCATTAAAGCAGCTGAACTTGGATTTGGATAAAGCCGGTGCCTTGAGAAAATTGCAAATACCCAAGCTAGAAGAGCTGAGAAATGAGGCATATGACAACGCTCGGATAGCAAAACACATAACCAAGCTCTTCCACGATAAATCCATTCATCGGAAAATTTTGTCTCAGGACAAAAGTTCTGTTATACAACTCAAGACTCCACCTCTCCCTGGTAAATTGAAAAACCAGGTGGTCAGGACCATATGTTGTTCAAAAGGTCTTCTCACATGGTGTCATTGAAATTCTTGATCCAAAAAATGGCAATACTTTCACTATAAATGGTCAACGCTTGAAGCCGTTTTTTACCACTGAGTTGAGTCACAAGATGTTCATGAACTGGGTCTTT
>JAVJIF010024414.1:0-75076 GCA_038442645.1 Agave tequilana | reverse complement strand
CTGGTAAGGAAGTTTTGATGTCTTGGATGTTTCTCTTTTCACCATTGTAGCTAATGTTGAGATAATTTGCAGAGAGAACTGGGGGGCTCAGGTGGAGAGTCTGACGGTCAGTGCCCCTCCGGAAGGCCACACAGCTCAAGCCTCGGCCGAGGTTTCTGAGGAGGTCGAGCTCACTACTCTGTCATCAGTGTGGAGGTTCCTGTAGAGGTAGCACCCCCAGAAGCGCTAGTGGCTACTCTTGCTCCTGCCGTACCGGTGTCAGCCCGACTCTTGCGCGAGAAGAGCCGGCTTACATCCCTCACCCCGTGATAGAAAGGGGTCGGGGAGCACCCGGGCGATGATACTATGGAGTTCCTGACACGCAAGACGGTGCAGCAGTTCTTGACTCGATGCGATCGAGCATGATCGATTTCATCCTGTCTGGGGGTAGCTCCTTTGAATTCGCCCGGATGTTTCTCGGAAACTTGGCCGAGAACATCAAGTTGGCCGGAGGCCCTTCGCTAGCCCAGGCGTGTCTGCTGGTGGTGGAGCAGCTGGGACAAGACCTGAGAGAGCTTCGATCCTGGAGGATGCCGGCTCATTCCACGAAGCCCAGGAAACTCTGAATAGGCTCCTTGCTGCTCAAGAGCAGGAGCGAAGGGAGGTGGAGGAGAAGATAATCGATAACACCCGTCTTCTTGAAGGTTTCCAGGCTGATCATCAACGGCTAGCGGTCGAGTCCAAGGAATCTGTCATGATCATACAGGCTGCAAAGCAGGCTATCCTTGACTCTCAGGCTGCTATAGCCAGGGCTGAGGCCATGATTGCTTTTAACGAACAGAGACTTGCTACCTCTGAAAAGAGGTTAGCGGAGTTAGAGGCTGCCAACGCGCAAGTTGAAGCAAACCTCTGTTCGTTCATCCGAGTTGGAATCCCTCCGAGTACAAGCGCAGGGATTTTATCTGAGGCGGATCTGCAGGCCCAAGCTCTCATGGAGGCTGAGAAGGCGCGTCAACATAAGATACATCGCCTTAGAGAGCAAATCCGTTCCTTGGCGAACCAGGACTTGTAGCCTTCTTCTTTTTTTTTTTTGTAAAGAAAAAGTGCACTCTATTCACCAAGAGTGTTTGTACTTGCTTTTACCATTTCTTTTTTTTTGAATAGTAAAAGTCTTTGAAGTTCTTGTTCCATCTTTATTGCCTTGCTGTAGATGAATTCAACTTCTTTAGTCTTCTTGATGAGACGCGGCATTGATTCATAGGGACCTAGATAGAACTAAGTTTTTCTGATGAGACGCGACATCAAATCATAGAGAGAGAGACGCGGTCATCAGTTCATAGGAACTTAGGCAGAACTAAGTCCTTTTGATGAGACACGGCGTCAATTCACAGAGAGAAACGCGGGTTTAATTAACGCGAATCTGTCCCTCTAATGAAGACGCGGTTCAAGTGGACGCGAAGGACGCAGTTTTGAGTGGGACTCACTGGTCGCAGTCTTAAGGATGCAGCGCTGGGTCTTTTGACTAGGTGCAAAAACCGTCACTACCCATGCAGATGCAGCTCCTCTGATGAAGACGCGAGGGACGCAGCCTTGCGTTTTTTCCAACTAATCCCACAATGGCCTAAGTCTTTTGCTGAATTAAGTGCTTTCCCTTAAAATGGGCCCCGTTGCTGAAGGGACGCAACTTTGGGTCACGCGGACATTCCTCTGGAATGCAGGTGGACGTCATTCAGTCTGAAAAGGGAATGCGAATTCCTGGATGCGGTTTTCTCATCTGCGTCTTGATGTAACTTCCCAGGCGTTAAATGCTGCCTGACTTAAAGATTTCATGAGATCTTTCAAGTCTTCACTGACGATTGGAAAACCGGGTCGTCCGTTGTTTCCCGAAGCAGTTGTCCACGCGTTGGTTCCTCATTGGACTCAGGCGTTAATGCCTTTTAATGCAAAAACCGGCGCTGGCGGTTTGAGACCAGCGTCTGCGACGCTTCCCGAAGCAACGTTCCACGCGTCAGACTCCTATTGGACTTTGACGGTCGTGCGGTCATTAAGGCCGACGGGAACTATTAATGGCAGTTATCAGGGGCTGCCTATAAATAGGGCTCACCCTCTCCCCCTTTAACAACCCAAACTTAGACGGTTTTCTTTTGATTTGCTCTGAGAAATTCCGCCTTCTTCAGAGGTTCTAACAGGGGTCTGTCTCCATGGATGGAGGTGACTCTGTGGATGGAGGTGACCCAGAGCTTTCATGCTTCTGTTTGGTCTCTTCAGGAGAAAGCATCTCTTTGATCATCTTTCATGCCCACGTTTTAATGCAGAGAGTTCAACTCTTGATAGAGGCCTCTGCGGTATGCCGTCCCGACTTGCCATGATATTTTAGTCCACCCAGGCTTGCACCTTGGCATCTCTTAAAAAGATATCACCATCTGGATGAAGTCTTAGTTGGTGCATTCCTTTTTTTGGAATTTGCGCCATCGACTTGAACTTCTCTGGACGTGAGTACAGAAGTCTTTGGCACTTGGCGCTAGCTTTGCTCATGAAGCTCGCGTTTTAAGGCCACTGACTTGGATGAATTCCAACTCGGGTTGAAGGTTTCAGACCCGAATCTTACAAAACTCCTGTTCATTCAACAGGGAGATGGCAATTTTTCGGCGTCTGAGTCTTTTCGCGCCTGGTGTGTTAGACGCAGATGCAGAAAATTGGACTGCGTTTGAAACCTGCGTGTATCACAGTTTTAACTCGCGTCTGTTTCTGCCACCGCAGAAGTTTTGGCTCACTGCGTGGTGAAATAACACCTAGAGGGGGGTGAATAGGTGTTGGCTAATCTAATGGTCACTTATGAACAAATAATGTGGAAGTTAAAACAATTATGACCAATTAAAACTTCTTTTAATTAAACATTATGTATAACTCAAGAGTGTTGCCGAATTCCCCTTGCGAGGCTCTGGACAAGCTCCTCTAGATTCCCTTTGAATGGGTTGAGGTGCGCGTTGGCTCTCTTGGTTGAATACTAGTGTTAACAAGCAATCCCACGCAAGTATATAACAATATAAGCACAAGGGTATATCAAGCATGTAAAGTAAAGACAATGTAAGTAATGCAAGATATAAAAGAGACTAAGTGAGAAAGAGAGCAAGAGTGAGCAATCGCAAACACAAGGGTATGTTTCGAGGTTCGAGCACACTTGCTCTACATCCCCGCCTTCGACACACGAAGGATTTCCACTATGCACGATCCAACGGATCTCTCCTTGGTGCCGCAACACCTACAAGCCCTCGGACTCCCAAAGTCCCTTACACACCACAAGCCCACCGGCTCGTCGAGGCCGCACCTCGTACAACAAGTCCGCACCCGAACTCAAAACACCGCGAGCACACTTGCCCGCTTTCTCAAATACAAAGAAGGATCTTGGTGATCTAAACACTTGATCACCTAACAAAACTCTCACTACAACACTCTCCTATAGGATAGATATAACTATGGATGCTCAAGTGTAGTGTGAGAAATCAAGGAAAGAACTTTGATGGAAAACTCAAGAAATTACAATAAACACTCTTATAAAATCTTCCCTTTTGATTGGAAGTATTAGCTCACTATTTTTGTGGAGAAAAACCTTTGAAATGAATATGAGAAAACAGGCTCTAAGGTCTCCAAAAATCTTGTATTGAAAACAATGACAAAACCCCAATTTATAGGCTGCCAGAAACCTAGCCGTTGGGTTCTGTCAGTACAGTCGGTCGACCGGGTCGGTCGACCGCCAACGGTCAAAAATCCGACCGTTGGGGCTCTGCGGTCGACCGGCCCGGTCGACCGAATCTACCCGTGAGCACCGCAGTCTCCAGCGGTCGACCGTCCCGGTCGACCGGCCACTGTGCTGCCAGACGTGCACAAGTCTGTGCACGTCGGTCGACCGCGAGATCGACCGGCCATGGAGCGGTCGACCGACTCGGTCGACCGGAAAGGCCTGTCAGCCAGTTCCAGGTCTGCACAGTTACGGGATTTGAAAATAGGACTTTTCACTCAATAAAAATCCCATAAATTCACAGTAAATCTAAAAAATAGTTTTAATCACAATAAAAACTGTTTTTCTAAAAATATGTTTTTCTAAAACTTGTTTTTCCATAACTTCACAAAATACAAAAACAAGATATTTGAGTTCATTTAAAGTATAGTGTGTATGGATATGATCCACTACACAATCATAATGATATATCTATGTTTTTGTCATTAAGCATATAACTTGGTTTTTGTTAAAGATGTGTATAATAGAAATACCAAAAACCAAAGTAGATATTTTGTCACAAAGAAAAAATCTTTTTCCAAAATAAAAATTCTTTTCTAAGACATAGAAATCTTTTATGAAAGCAATCCTATCAAGAGTTCTATCAAGAGGTGTGTGTGATATAACTTGAGCAATCCACCAACTATTCTATCCTTACATTTTATCTAAAAAAAATACAAATCTTATACCTAGACACAAGTCTTCAACTTCTTGAAGTCTTCCCTTGAAGGCTTCTCATCTTCTTGACTTGGTCCAAGTGCAATCCACCGAGCTCATCTCTAGATGTGGTCTTGATGCATAGGCTCGTGAATCAACCGGTGCTAGCTTCCAACTTGACTTTAAATCCTTTGTTGAAGCTCCACACCTACTAAGATCTTGATAATGAATCTGTCACTAATTAAACACAAGATCATTAGTAATCATAACTTCATGAGTTGATCATCATCAGAACTAGAGTGATGGCCTTTGGGCCAACACGTGGGTCATTCCCGTGTCTGTAATCTTCGGCAATAACTGCGTCTGTCACTTAGTTTTCTCTGTTGAAGTGTACTAAGTTCCAGATGTTCTGATTCCTTTGTTTATTCCTTGCAGGTAGGCTTGATCGTCCTTTTTCTCATTCGCTGGACCCATGGGAGAATATATCGGCCAGCGAACTTGTTCGATGTTCGTCCACAAGGGAAGAAATCATAGTCTCCGTCGTCCACAAGGGAAGAAATCACGATCCCTGACGGGGACTTAACCCTCATCAAGATCTCTTTGAACGTGACGCACCCGTCATGCTTGCGGGCTGGTCACGGTCACAGTGGGTATGGCGGCGAGGGGGGTTACAGTGGATATAGTGGCAGATAGCATCCCCTTCCTCTCTCACCCCAGAAGTGACATCGAGGACACTCCATGTTTGTTGGATGGCCTTCTGGCGAAAGAGATGCTCATGAATGAAGGGTTGCATGGCTTTCTGCTGCCACCGGACCTCAAGAACACCATTGCTCTTAGCTTAGTTAGTTAGGGCTCTTTCGATGTTTACATCATGCATCATGGTGCGGCCAGCTTCTATTGTCGCCACAGTTTGGCGCTTTTTCAAACATCGTGCACTTGGAATCAGATGCGGCTTCAAGGAGTGAGTACGGCCTCTGAGAGAGAGAGGGACTTCTTTGTACTCCTTAATTGTAACACTCAATCTTATTGTATAAGAGAGTGTTTTGTATCACTTTCATATGCCTGGATATAAATAAAAGTGACATTTTTCTTTCTGCCTCATTCTATTGTCTTGAACCTTTTGTCTTCAGTCAGACACATAGAAGCAGAAGATCTTTGACTTCGTCAAAATTATGATGATAATCTTAATAAGTCAAATTTTGGAGGGAAAGATCCTATTTCAGGAACTTTCACAATACTGTCAGAAGTGTAATATTAACTTAACAGAGATGAAATAATGTTTGGTGGGCCTGTCAATCTATAAAGGAGAATGACAAGTGAAACTCGTACCCCCAGGGAAAATGGGCCTTTATCAAGGTTTAGGATTCACTTGATTAAGCTCAGCTGGGGATTTGAAGGAAAACACTGTTAATGGTGTAGTATTAACCTAACAATGTGTTTAGGTAGACTTGTTATTCTGTTGAAGAGAATAACAAGTGAGACTAGACTCGCAGGGAATCTAGGAAAATCTTTACCGTTAGAGGTGTGATATTAACTTAACGGGTTGAAAGTTGTCTTGCCAGAAGTGTGATGTTAACTCGACAAGAATGTGAATCAGAGGTGTGATATTAACTTGACTCAGAAGCATTTCAGCTTTCGTTTGGGAAAACTGAAAGTGTCACTGATATAGTGTGATGTTTAACTTGACAGTGAGGGTAATGCTAGAGGTGTAATGTGGAACTTAGTATTGGTCATCTCGGCGTGGATAAGAAAGTCGAGGAAAAGTCATGGCCATAGGTGTATTGTTGAACTTAGCAATGACTTAGATGCTAGAGGTGTAATGTTAACTTAGCATCATTCGTTTCAGCTTCAACACGGAAGTCTGAAGGAAAGTGACTGTCAGAGATGTAATATTAACTTGGTAGAAGCTTGGTTTACTGTTTAGAAGTATAACGTTAACTTAAACAGTAATTTTGTCAGAGGTGTGATATTAACTTGACAGAAACTTGATTTGCGATATGAGCAATTTGAGGACCTGTCGTTCTATTGATAAGAATGGACAGGTGGAGTTTGAAGTGCCAGAGGTATAGTGTTAACTTGTCAACAACTGTATCTTGTAGGCCTACCATTCTGTGGATGAGAATTGGTAAGGGATTTTGGAGGGGAGGGTGAGTTGAGTCCACTTAGGATTTTTAGCAAACCCTCAGCTATCAACGGGTTTGATATGCCTTTACCAACTACCGTTTGAGTTGGGCTAGCCATGCTATTCCCCTCAGCATGATGAGTTGTCGAAGACTTATGTTGGGCTTAGAAGCCAACATTTTCCTCTATCCCTAGCCGTCGGAGGCGTTGGATATTAATGAAGAAACTCTTCTTGTTTTGATCAGAGGTGTAATTTTGAACTTGATCAGCGGAAGAATACCATTTAAGGATAGTATTTCTTCAAGAACCTGCCATTGATAGGCATCATGAGTGTATCGCCATTCGAGGTTATGAGGCGATATGATCCATTCGAGTAGACTGACTCTACCACAAACGGTCCTTCCCATTTGGGTTGGAATTTTCCTTTTGTCTTGTGCGTCATCACCATGGGTCTTCTGACGGCTAAGACAAGATCGCCTTTCTTAAAAGTTCGCACTTTAACTTTCTTGTTGAAGGCTTTGGTAATTCGAGCTTGGTAAAGCTCGATTTGTTGTTGGGCCTGCAAACGCTTATCGTCTAAGGCCTCCAATTCTTGGTGTCGCTGTCGATGCTTCTCCTCTGTTGTCATCTCCGCTGTCAAGGCGACGCATAGAGATGGAATTTGGATCTCTAGTGGAAGCATGGCTTCACACCCAAATACCAAAGAAAATAGCGTGGCTTTAGTTGGGGTTCGCACAATTGTGCGATAGGCCCATAAGCATTCACCTAGCTTATCGTCCCAGTCTCGTTGACTTTTCGAGACGAACTTCTTGAGAAGCTTGCCAATGGTCTTATTGAAAGCTTCTGCAAGGCCGTTAGCGGCAGGATAGTATGCCGTCGAGGACACACTCTGGATTCTGAACTTAGCGCAGAATCTCTGGAATGCCTGGCTGATGAACTGGGATCCATTGTCATGGACAATTCGCCGAGGTACACCGAAACGGTAAATAACGTGATGTTTCACGAACTTGATCACGTTAGACGATTTTACCTCCTTCAGAGGAATTGCTTCGACCCATTTAGAGAAATAATCGGTTATTGCCAAAACAAACCGATGTCCCTTTGATGATGGTGGGCTGATAGGACCAACCACATCCATCCCCCACATTTCAAATGGCCAGGTAGAGGTCGTGGAGTGGAGGTACCCTGGTGCTTGATGGATGAAATCGCCGTGCACTTGGTAGGCGTGACATCTTTTGGCATAAGTGATGGCATCGGCAATCATCTTGGGCCAGTAGTAACCCAATCTTTGGAGTCGATGTGCCAGTTTTGGGCCAGGTTGATGGGCTCCACACATACCATCGTGGGCTTCTTTCAATACCTCTTGGGCCTCCTTTGGTGAGAGGCACCGGAGCAAGACCCCATCATGCGATCGACGATACAATGTTCGTGCAATCGCATTGTAGTAAAATTTAGGGGCTTTCCTTCGAATGGCAGCCGCTTCCTTGGCGTCCTCAGGCAGGATGCCATACAAGACATAGTCGATATAGGGGAATCGCCAGTCTTTAAGCTCTGGCCCGGTTGACAATTCCAGCGCTTCTTTGCCTTGATACTCTCCCTTTGACTCCTGATAGTCTTCGAGGGCAGTTCTCGGGCAATACAGGTCGTGGCTGTAGACAAATACTTTCTCCATTGCTCCAGCTGGAAGAGCTAAGAAGGCCGCGAGGGACGCCAGTGCATCTGCATGTGCATTTTGCCTGCGCGGTACATGATCGATGTAGAAGTTTGTGAATCTCTCGGCCATGTGAATAGTCGCGTTGTAGTAGGGTACTAGGTCCTCTTGTCTGACTTCGTACTCCCCGCGAACTTGGCTAACAATGAGTTTGGAGTCACCGTATGCCTCGAGATTTTTAACGCCAATCTCATCGGCGAACTGCATCCCAATCAAAAGAGCGTTGTATTCTGCTACATTGTTGGAACAAGGCTCAGTTAATGAGACAGCTCGGGGAATCACATAATTCTGTGGCGAGACGAGTACTACTCCTACTCCCGCTACAATGTGTCCTTTTAGGCTTGTTCTGGATGCACCGTCAAAGAAGAGTTGCCACACTTGACTTTCGAACGATGTCTGAGTTAGGCAGGCTTCAGCGACCTCATCTGGGAGATCGTCATAAAGTTTGGTTGCCCTCGGATCTGGATGCTCAGCCAAAAAATCTGCCACCGCTTGTCCTTTAATGGCCTTCTGTAGTAAAAAGTGCATTTCATATTGAGATAACAATATGGCCCATTTTGCTAGTCGGCCATTTAGCGATGAAGGTTTTGTCTTGAGTAACCTCAAGGGGTTGACTTTTGATATGACATTTATGGTTTAGCCCGCCAGGTAGTGTCGCATTTTCTGAATGGCGAACACCAGCGCCAAACATTCCTTCTCGATCGGGTTGTACCGATGTTCGGCTCCGATCATTGTTCTACTCAGATAGTAGATCGCTTGCTCTCGTCCTTGGTCATCATGCTGAGCTAGTAGAGCTCCCAAAGAATGATCCATTGCCCGGACGTATACCAGGAAAGATTTTCCGGATATCGGAGCTGCAAGGACTGGTGGTTGGATGAGGTATTGCTTGATTTCCTCAAATGCTTGTTGACAAGCGTCGTCCCAAATGAACGAGACACCCTTCTTCATTAGCTTAGTGAAGGGTTGGCATCTTCCGGAGAGGTTTGAGATGAACCTACGGATGTACGCCAATCGTCCTTGCAATCCCCTGAGTTCCTTGAGATTTCTCGGAGGTTGCATCTCCCGGATAGCGCGAACCTTTTCGGGTCCAGATGAATTCCCGTGGAGGTTACAACAAATCTTAGGAATTTGCCACTGGCCACCCCCAGGAAGGACTTGGTGGGATTCATCTTCAACTGATGAGCTCGCATGATGTCAAAAACCACCTTCAGGTCAGCTATGTGATCATCTTTAGTGCGGCTTTTTACCGCGATGTCGTCAACATAACATTCCACCGTTTTGCGTATTTGCTGATGGAAAATGGCATTCATGGCCCTTTGATATGTTGCCCCTGCGTTCTTCAGTCCGAAGGGCATGACGGTGTAGAAATATACCCCTAGAGGTGTCCTGAAGGAGGTATGCTTTTCGTCATTAGGATACATTTTAATTTGATTGTATCCTGAGAATCCATCCATGAAGGACATTCGTTCGAATCCACAAGTATTGTCAATCATGACATCTGTGATTGGCAGTGGGAATTCGTCTTTGGGGCAAGCCTCGTTTAGATCACGGAAGTCAATGCAGATCCGGATCTTCCCGTTCTTCTTGGCAACTGGGACAATGTTGGCTACCCAGTCGGGATGTTGTTCTTCCCTGATGAAGCCAGAATCAATAAGTTTTCTGACTTCTGATTGAATTGCCTCCATTATCTCTGGACGGAACCATCGCTGATATTGTTTGACAGGTTTTACGTCCGGATTGATGTTGAGGCGGTGCATAGCCACTTGAGGATCAAGTCCAGGCATGTCCTCGTAATTCCAGGCGAAGACGTCTATATACTCTTGTACAAGAGATATTAGATCCTTCTTCTCCGAAGGTGACAGGCTTTCACTTATGAAGATGGGCTTAGGATTGGCCTCATCTCCTAGATTGACTTGAACAACCTTGTCTTCTGTGGGTGGCTCGCACTGTTCAAAGCGGGTATCCCAAAGAGTATTTAAATGTTTGATCCAAGGATCTGTATCAGATTGGATCATTTCTTTATCTCCGTCTTCCAGGTGGCTTGTTGAAACCATGTTCACTGAAAGTTCTCTGAAGATGTTGCCGACACTGACATCCGACTCCCACGATGACGTGCCTGAAGAGTAATTATGACCTGATGGCCCTCCAGAATCAGAGGCTGATGGGATCGGAGTCGATACATAGCCCAACCCCCGGCGCGTCCGATGATAATAATCGGGGGCTTTCCCTTTCGGCACAAAGGATCGAAGTAGCGTTCTCCTTCCTTTGCCGAAGTTCAACCCGGGTCTGTTGGTTAGATCGTACCCCATGCACTTCATCATTTTGAGCGCTTTTGGTTCATAATGACCGAACTGGGGGATTCCTCCTTGCCTTTCGATCTTCGTGGGCGTTGGTTCAGACGAGATTCGCCCAAAAAGAATTGGTTTTTGGCCTTTCCGTCTGGCTGGAACCATAAATATAGATTCTTGCGCATTACCATTATCTTGGTATGTCCCGAAGGATGATTTTACTGGTACATGCAACGATGTCAAAGCATCCATTGCCGACCAGAGGTCATCATCTACATCAGTGCTAGTATCTGACGGTATTGAATCAGAAGCAAACACAGAAAAATACACTAAATCTAATTCTTCATTAATGTACCAACCGCCTACATCGTCGGTGGTATTATCAACATCGAGCTTATCAATGCTCTTTACAGGTGGATCTAGCTCCCACACACACTCATCTTCCTCCAGCTCAGTATCGGCTTCATTGCCAGAGTCTGGTTCTTCCGGTTGCGGGACTTCATCCGTCTCCCCGGGATCTTGGTACAGTAAGGAGTCAGTGAAATAATTCTCGACCCCTTTGAATGGATGCCTTTCGGCAATCAACGTCTGCACCTTTCCATTCTCGTCAATGTATTTCATGACTTGATGGAGAGTAGAGGGAACGATGGAGTTGCGGTGAATCCACGGCCGTCCCAGCAATAGGTTGTAGGAAGTGTCGGCATCAATGATGTAGCATGTCACTTCCGACTTTAAACTTCCAATCTGGCATTTGAGCTTAATCTTCCCCATCGGACGGGTCCTGTTGGCATTGAACCCATAGATAGTTGTTTGGGTAGGTCTCAAACCATCAGTAGGAATGCCCAGATGTTGCATGACCCGACGAGGCATGATGCTCAACGCGGACCCTGGATCTACCTGAATGCGGTTCACCTCAGACGATCCAATATACCCTGTGAAGTACAGGGGTCGATCATGCTTCCCTTTAACCTGCATATCATCTGCTGTGAAGGTAATGCAGGGAGCATTCTGGGAGGTGTGGAGACAATTCTCTACATCTTCCTCCTTCGGCACCTGGGTCATGAAGACCTCAGCATTTGCCAGAGTCTCTTGTAGAGCTTCTCTGGTTGACTTTGACAGCCTAAGAAGCTCATACAAGGTAATCCGTGCCGGGATGTTGGCCAATTGAGCCAAGACATCAAAGCAATAAGGCGCCGTAGATCCTTCCGCGATGCCCTTTTGAAGGGCTCGAGAAAATCGAGTCTCCTTCTGTTTCTCCACTGGTTATTTTGTGGAGGGCTTGGTTGGCTCTGCAGCTGGTTGTGGAGGGGTTGCCGCCGTTTCGCCATACTGCTTCAAGTAGGGCTGTCCTGAGCGGGTTTCTGTCACTAGCCGACCGGGTTCTGCGGCCAGAACTATTGTCTCCTCTTCTGAGTCGGTTAGCGAAGGAATATCAGTGTCCGTTTCTCGAGAAGAGGCACACACCACATTGCAGGATGACGCCTTTGCCTTGCCCTTGGACTTCTTATTAGTTACAGTAGTCCATTGCTGGGCGTCAACAAAATCAGGGTGGACCCACATGATTTCCCCTCGAGGCGTAGGGATGGGTACTAGGCCCTTCTCTTGTTGCTGGTGAGGATCCGTGTTGACCACTCTTAGCTCTCCTTTCGGAACAGGGACCACCCCCGAAGGCGTTGGGGGTTGTCTTCCGAACTGGAGAACTGACGTCATGTTAGCCGTCACCTTCTTCTGCTCTGGTCGGAGTTTTAATACCTCCGCGTCAATCAGGGCCTGAAGGATATCCTTGAAGACGTAGCAGCTTTTGGTGGGGTGTCCCAACATTCTGGGTATAAGCAGTAATTGGGATTGTCGGTTTTACCGACTTCTCCAGGGCGCCTGGCTTCAGGGAGCTTTAGTCTATTGCTCTTGTTGAGTAGCTTAAAGAGCGAATCGACATGTTCCTCCTTGAAAGAATACTGCTTGTTGGCGCGTGGCTGGCTCGAAGAGCCACTCGCCTTGACCGGTTGAGGTTTGGCGGGAGATTTGGTCTCTATTGCCAAATTATCCTTCCGCTTTGTCTGGAGGGATGTGTCTGGCGCACGCCTGGTTGACCTCTCTGGCCGTGGCTTCCCTTCTTCTGCCCTGACGCGGGCGACAATCTCCTCAGCCTGTTCACCTTGTTGGACCAGCTGCTTCCAGATGCGGCTTTCAGCAACTCCTATTTGAGCAAGGAGTGAGGTTTGGAGATTGTGGCGGCATGTTTCCACCAGGGTGACCTGGGTCATGCCGCTCGGACATCGGAGTGCCACATTCCGAAATCTTTCCACGAAAGATTTGATGAACTCTCCCTTTCGCTGTTTGGTAGCCAAAAGGGTGGGCATTGTGACTTCCGAGTCATCCTCGAAGAAGCGCGTTAAGAAAAGCTTCTCCAAATCGCCCCAGTTCTTGATGGAGCCCTCTGGGAGTTTCATAAACCATTCAAAGGCGAGCCCTTTCAGGGTGCCAATGAACAGTCGTGCCAAGATGGCATCGTTGTCTACTACATTCCCTGTTTGGGATTTAAAGTAGTAGATGTGTTGGTTGGGTGACCCTTTCCCGTCGAATGCTTGAAAGGTTGGAGCCTTGAACTTGGACGGGTATGGAACCAAGTCCCATTCAGCAGGATAGGGCCGGACCACTCCAGCTTCTTGGAGGCCTTTACGGTTGGTAAGGGCCTCCAGGCGTTGCTCCAATTGACTCATTCTTTTAGCATGAGCCTTTCCCTGGTCTTGGTCGCCCTTTACTTGTGACGAGGATTTGGACGAACTAGAAGTAGATCGCGGCCTCTCCTCAGAAGGTTCGGAAGATGAGCTTTCTCCCCTTTTCCTTTGCCCTTCGTCTTTTTAGGAGGAGATTTCCTCCTATCTTCGAGCAACTGTGCAAGCATCTGCTTGAGGGAGTCGATAGATTCCTGCTGAGAAAGAATCATATCCATTTGTGCCTTCTGGATTTGTTCTAAACGTCTAGCCGTTTCCTCAGGAGTGCCTATCATGTAGGCGGAGGCCTCCTTCTCAACGGAAGAGTTTGAAGCCCGTGATTCCGCTACGGCGGAGTGAGAATCATTCACTTTAATGCCATGGGCTAAGACATTATAATCAATCGGGGGAATGGCCCCAGTCGGGTTCGAGTGTGTTGATACACCCCTTCCGATTCAGAGTCAGACTCATCTGAGCTGACTGCAGGTTGTTTTCCCTTGCTCCTGCTCGTCATATTCGTAGTGAGCTCCGGGTACTCAATGTCAGAGAAGGTCCTCCTCCTATAGGAGCGCCTTCTTTTGGCTGACGGGGGAATTAGGGTCAGCTGTCTAACTAAAGACTGCTGGTGCACACCTGAACCACAACGGCACTCGGAGAGCATAGAGATGAGCCGTTGGTAGCAACATGATGAAGTGACCTGATTGGCACTTCTTTTCTTCATCAAGTAATCCCTCAGATCCACGGGAGGGGGATCGAAGAGATTAACCTCGCAACGTCGAAGACGGGAGGCATCCATGTGCTGTACAGCCTGGACGCGGGTTTCAGGGACGCGATTTTCGCGCCACGGCTGTAAGACGCGCGTCTGGCGTCTCTGTTGGGATGAGACGCGATTGCCGCGCTGCCGCTCGGTGCGTCGGGGCAGAGAATTTTGAGAGAGGATGGGCTGCTAGGCCCCACGCCTATGGGCGCGTGCCTCTCGCGCTTGATGAGGCGCAGAGGCTTCACCTTGGCGTTTGGTGAGTTGGTCTTCAGAGGACCTAGCTTGAGGAGTCTCGCGTTTGGGCCGCCAAACGCGGACTTCACGTGCTGGACGTGGCGCGGGTAAGGCGCCAGATTGTACGTCGCGTCCAGCCTCAGTCGAACAACCAGAGGTTCCAACTTGTAGCTGACGTGCACGTCTCCTCTGTCGATGCTCAGCGTTTCGGTTGCGTCGTGGAGGTGGAGAGTGACCAACGACGACCTGATGCTGGACACCAGAGATTTTGACCACGCGGGTCTCCTGAGAGACGCTGACGCGTGTGTTCCGTGCTGCGCGGTTGATCGCAGCGGCAGTTGTGCCTGAGATCACGCCAGCCTTCTGAGAGGCGTTGGCGCGTGTATCTTGCTTGGCACAGTTGGCAGCAGCAATGCCCGAGAGAACCTCGAATCGGGCTTCGGGGCCATTCCCCGTCGAGACCCTGCGGCAGACGCGGGTCTTTGGGCTCTTGGAGCCCGCAGAGAGAAACTCTTCGTATTTCGCCTGGTCGAACTCGACAACAAGCGATTCGACCATCTTTCCCTTACGAAGGACGTCATCTTGCGTCACGATTTGCTCATCAGTGACAAATGTAGTCCCCAGCGGAGTCGCCATCTCTTATTTGCGCCGGAAAAAGAAATAAAGGTGTTCGCTGTAAAATTTCCTTGAATCAGATGAAAAATTACAACAAAACTATTTTCCTTCCAGTTACAAGGGAGGGAGGATGTTGAGTCTTGAATCCTCCCTTTGTTTAGTGCTGGGTTCTTCGTGTGGCGGTGGAGAGTGAATCTTGTTCTCCGTTGACCGGATGACCGTCGGGATCGTCAGGGATCTTCTCTTTGGCTGGTAGAAGGAGTAACACAGCTCTGTCTACCAAAACTCTCAAAGAGAAGGTAGGCAAAGGGGCAACTCGTACGCAGCGAGCTTGTTGAAGAGTTGAGCTCTCTCTTGCTTCTCTCTCTCTGTCTGCCTGTTGTCTATCTCTGATCTCTCCTTTTTCTCTGACCTTCTTTTTTCCCCCCTTTCTCCTTCTTTTTTTTTTCCCATAGCGACGGAGCTATTTATAGAGGCTCCAGGGGTGAACGTGCCCCCTAAAAGTGCTCCACAATGAGGGGCTGACCTCCCGCTATGTGGGCGACGACTGGCCCCATAACCAGGGCGGTTATAACCGAGGCGCGGGTTTCAACCCACGCGCCTTGATACTGTGACGCGGGCTTTGGGCCCTCGCACCTTGATGTTGAGACGCGGGTGTCGAGCCCACGCGCCTTGATGTTGAGACGCGGGTGTCGAGCCCACGCGCCTTGATGTTGAGACGCGGGTGTCGAGCCCACGCGTCTAGAACTTGAGGCTCTGCTTTTTAATGGCTTGTCTTTTAGACAGCCTACACTCATCTCCCCCTGAGGTACACAAATTCTGTTCCTGAAATAAAGTGCACCATCAGTATGTATGCAAACATCTAACCTCAGCCCTGCTTCCCTTGCTCCCTGAATTTTAGCAATCTGCGATCTTCTTTCTGTGCTTCTTTGATCTCCTCCATCAATGTCAGTTGGATCTGAAATGCCATCAACTGCACAGACTCATTGGTCCTCCGAATCACCATCAAGTCTAGCAGCCTCATCTCCTTGAGTAACTCCTCTTGCTGAGTGAGCTGCACAACCATGTTGGCTTCAGGTCTCCTACTCAGGGCATAGGGTATCACAGTAACCTTACCGGGATGGTACTACAGATCTATATCATAATCTGCCATCACTCGAGCCATCGTCTCTGCCTCATGTTCAATTCCTTCTGGGTGAAAATATATTTCAAGCTCTTTTGATCAGTGTAAATCAACACACGGTCACCCAGTAAGTAATGCCACCATATCTTCAACGCAAAAATCACAGCTGCTAGCTCTAGATCATGCGTTGGGTAGTTATTCTCATGTGATTTTAATTGCCTGGATGCATAAACTACCACATGTCATGCTGCATCAAAACACATCCAAGACCCTTCCCTGATGCATCACTGTATACAATCATTCCTCCTGTCCCTGAGGGTGTCTTCAAGATTGGAGCTGAAATCAACTTGTTCTTCAACTCCTCAAAAGCAGTGCACACTCCTCAGTCCATACATACTTCTCTCTCTTCCTGGTAAGCTTGGTCAAAGGAGCTGCAATTTTAGAGAAGTCCTGCACAAACCTTTGATAATATCCAGCTAATCTGATAAAGCTCCTAATCTCTGTTGCTGACTTTGGAGTTGGCCAATCCTTCACTGCCTGAATCTTGCTGGGATCTACTGAGATTTCTTCCTTAGAAATAACATGGCCAAGAATGCTATACTCTCCAGCCAGAACTCACACTTACTAGTTTGGCATGAAGCTGCTCAAGTCAGAGCGTCTGAAGCACAACCCTCAAATGCTATGCATGCTCTTCTTCATTCTTGGAATAGACCAAAATATCATCAATGAATACTAATACAAACTTATCCAAATAGGGTGAAAGATTCCATTCATCAAGTCCATAAAAACTGCTGGGGCATTTGTTAATCCAAAGGGCATAACCAGGAACTCATAATGACCATAGCGAGTCCTAAATGCCGTCTTCTGGATATCTTCTTTGTTCAACTTCAACTAATGGTACCCTGACTGCAGATCTAACTTTGAGAATACTTGGGCCCCATGAAGTTGATCAAAGAGATCATCAATCCTCAGCAGAGGGTACTTGTTCTTAATGGTGACTTTGTTCAATTCTCTGTAATCAATACACAATCTCTTGCCACTATCCTTCTTATTTGTTAACAATACTGGTGCTCCATAAGGTGAAGTACTCGGTCTAATTAGACCCTTGCTCGAATACTCTTGCAGTTACCCCTTCAATATAGCCAATTGTGGTGCTTTAGACATGGGAGTCGCTCCTGAAATAATGTCAATAGAGAACTCCACAACTCTATCAGGTGAAAGTCCTGATATCTCCTCAAATACATCCAGGAATTCATTCCACACTGATACTTCTTCTTCTTATCTTCAGCCGTGGCACAATCCAGTTGATCTTCCTTCCTGAGGGACTTGCGCTCTCCAATGAACTGAAACTCTGGTTGGTGTGGAATTCTGAAGATCACCTTCTTGTTCCGACAGTCGATCACCGCATGATACTTGTTAAGCCAAGTCATGCATAGGATCACATTGTACCCTCCAGTGTCTAGTACGAACATGTCAGCTTCAAACTTTCTATCACATAACTCCATAGTGCACGCTTTACAAATCTTGCTAGTAATGACTACCCTATTCCCCGTACTAATTTTTCATTGGCCACCCATACATACTAGGGGTGTAGAATGCAAAGCAGTAAATCTACTGGATATGAAGCAATGTGATGCTCCGGAGTCAAAGAGTGATAAGACTGGAACTGAGTGGACCAAGATTGTACCTGCCACTTCTTCTCCCGATGCCTCAGCTTCCTCGGCGGTCAAATTGTAGGTCTGGCCTCTCCCGCGGCCTACTCCAGTCCTGTGTCCCCTCTGAGCCTGACCCAGAGTCTGACGCTGGGGAGAAAGTGGAGCTCCTCTGCCTACAGGCCCTGTATTCCTTCTCATCGGTGGTGCTAAAAATGCTGGGGTGCCACTCGTGCTGGAAGTGCTGGTGGTGCCACTCGTGGTCGAAGTGCTGGAGCTGCATTCCCTGTCTTCTTGAATGGACAATCACCCACTAAGTGGTCGCCGAATCTGCAAGCCAAACACAGCCCATTAGCCATATGGCAGTTGCGTTGATTGTGTCCAAGCTTCTGATAATATCCACACACAAGCTGCTGAGGAGGAGGCTAAAACGGTCGCTTGGCTATTGAGGCACCAAAAGATCTGACTGGATTCCCTCTATTCACCTGCTGGAATTGGCGCTTCATAGGCTTGTGCTGCAGCTCGCTTCTTCTTCTCCAATCCCTGCTCTACATCACGAGCTATAGAAATAACTTGGGAGTATATCTTCAGCTGGTGGTGTATACGTAACATCTAGATATCCACCCTCAATCCTTACTGAAACCTGCTATCTCTCTTCTCCTCATCGGTCACCATATAGGTGCAAACTGACTAAGTCTCAGGAATTCGGCAGCATACTCATCCACAGATGGATTCCACTACTGCAACCTGATAAACTGTTCCTCCATCTCCTTCTGAGCCGTTGTAGGGAAAAACCTCTCATAGAAGCCCTTCGAGAACTGGCCCCAAGAGATGGGTTTCTCCAGTCTCACCTCTTCGGCTAGCCACCAGGTCCTCGCCACATCTTTTAGCTGGATCTTGGCCACTTTCACCTAGTTCTCACTAGGAATTCTGGCTGCCTTCAGAAGGTTGATCATATTAATCAGCCACTACTCTGCATCCAGGGGCTTCTCAGTGCCCGAAAAGTCTGTCAGCTGTAACCTTCTAAAATCTGATACAGTACCCGACCTCTGCTCCCGGGGTGCACTCAACAATCCTTATCGTAAGAGCTCTGTTTTCTTATGCTGGCTATTCATCATCCCCTGAAGTATCCCCATCATGTCGTTCTCCCCATTAGAGCCATCACAGGAAGTGCCAGGACCGTTATGTGTCCCCCGTCTATCCATATTTGAGCCGGCTGAAAAGGTGACAGAAATAAAGAGCTGCATGAGATTTCAGAAATCAAGGGATGGATTTCAAGGAAAGAGTAGATAACTTTGTACTTATGATTGGAATGTATAGTAATGACTCGTGTGACCCAGTTGTAAATTAATCCAACATTAATCTACTGACTGGCTGTACTGAAGGTGTGAGAGCCTATGCTCTGATACCAACTTATAGCGCCCCAATCCTACAGATATAGAGACACTATTACGACGTACACACGCAGAGCGATGTTACGTTCACGTATATCCGCACTCTGATTGTATTGTATTGATGCTTAGCGTACATACGTGAAGGTACCATCACCTTGCATATGTACGTCACAGTAGTGTCTCCGTATCCGTAGGATCGGGGCGCTACAGGTAGAATAATTCTGAAAAATTTCAAAAATTATGAAAAATTTAAAATATTGGAAAATAGTGTTTGTGTGTCGGATCATTATATTATCAACTGGTGGTTGAATGTAAGGGAGTGGTGGTTATTGGAATGTATATTACCACGTTACACGTTACATTAATATATGGGCTAGTAGCATGCTCGCACGTGTTAGCAGACTTCCTGAATTTTTCTCGATATTGCGTTCTAATTTTTAGGCGAGTGCTTTGTATTATTCTTAGTAACTATTACTCTAGTATTTATAGCATGCTATATTGATATGTGGACATCTTATTACTACCACAACATGCCTAATAATTGCTACTGTAGTTTTTAGTACCTGATATCTCGATGTACGAGTTAATATATGATGTTGTACTCTGTATTCACACCGACACTTGACATGTTATACTTGACACGTGATATCTGACACCGACACTTGACATGTTGTACTTGACACCTGAACTCTGACACGTGATATGTGACTCTGACATACGGTATGTTATACTTGACACCTGATCCACGAAATGTGATATCTGACACCGATACTTGATATGTTATTCTTGACACCTGATCCATGACACTTGATATCTGACATCGATACTTGATAGTCATACTTGACACCTGATCCTGACACCTGAAATATGACACATACTAACACTCACTTGACACGCTTTCACATGGTACAAACACATTGACCTGATATTGTGACACCTGACCGGATATTATTACCCCTGATACCTGTATTATATGGCATATTCATGACTATTACTTTTATAGAGACTTGGCATGATTATTACATTGCTACCGGACATTTGGTACTCTAAAACTCATGTGTTCCTGAACTCCTATATACTTGAAGCCCCTGAAACAGGGAGACTCTTGATATTATGCTCCTGATATTATACTCCTGTTGACCCCCGTAATAGGATAATCGTGGATATTAGACTTTTGTGAATACCCTATAGACATTATCATTAGACAATCTATAATAATTAAACAACTTACACCGGGACGGGGGAAATTAATGGGTACCGATATAACTTCTGTGTTTATGATGGCCATACAAATGTTGTACAACTAATTCCTGAGATTCGACCTGGAGGCCACCAGGCGCTTCCGTGGGGTATACTGGCACCCCTACTCCCCTGCCTGCCTGTCGGGTGTGCCGTAATCTCCTGGGTATATTCCTGTGGGGAGTGGTGATACTCTATTCCTATTCGGGCATATAATAAGTCCACGGGCATATAGTAAGACCCGGTACCTAGCGGTACGTTCCGGCTCAATACCGGATACTCCTGGACTGTTGTCTCGGGCATGCATGGGATCCACTCTAAATATGGTTCATCGGTCCCCATCAATTTTCAATAACCAACCTCGCTCGATTTGTATGCGGAGGTATATGGTATGGGCCATATACCAAAATATACAAATTGAACGAGTCTTAATAATAACTTGATAATTGACTTCATGAATTTTATTATCATTTTCATATTTACTATTTATTGTAGTTATTCCATGCTTGCTGATTTGAGTACTTAACACTTGACCTGCTTTACTTGCTTTTGTTTCAAGCCACATAAATTCTAAAGTCTTTTTCATATTTCGCTATTTATTGTATTTATCCTATGCTTACTGATTTGAATATATAATACTTGACCTGATGCACTTGCTTTTATTTATACTTACCATTTGGGTTTTTCTTGCACTCGCTGGGTTGCCTACTAACAATCCTGGATTTGTATGTCCAGATCTTACAGCTTGGACTGAGGTGGACCCATCAGCTGAGGATCAGGCCTTCTTCGAGGAGCAGGCGGACCACCCGTAACTTTATCCTGTCTTTCCCCGCTCGCTAGATTCTCTCTGTCAGCTCATGAGTTCTTATCTTTTGTACCCTGTACAGTCTAATTTTATACTTCATGGTGATGTAATATTTATGTAATATTATGTCATAGACTGTGATTACTGAGTACTTGTACTTTTGTATTGGAATGTAAATTACCACGTATTTTTCGCACTCTGATATTTGTATTGTATTGAAGCTTAGCGTATATACGTGAAGGTACAATCGCCATGTGTATGTACGTCATAGTAGTGTCTCCGTATCCGTGAGATCGGGGCACTACAAATCTAAATTTTATTAATCAATATTCAGTGCCAAAATAAAAAGTACAAGGGTCTTATATAGGCTTACAAAGAATACTATTCTACTAGGAAACTATAATCTATTTCTAAAAGAAAACAAAAAAATTAAAAGAGTCCTAATCTATCTATGAAAACTAAATTCAAAATAAAAAAATAATTCAAAATAAAGAAAGTGAAAAATCTATCTGTGGAATCCAAATCTGACCCGATTACAAAATCCTAATCAAACTCGGTTACTTAAATACGCAATAGGAATGTCGACAGGTGAAAAGTTATGTCGACAGGACTTGTAAATCCTCAATTCTCAGAAAAGTCGACAGACTCTGATTTCAGCTGTCGACAGTAATGTTTGAATTCAATTCTGTTTTAAGCTACTACTTGCCTTGGTCTCCTACATCAGTCCCTCTCTTTTCAAAAAAACTCATCCTCGTGTTTCTATCAGGATATAACTGCTTAGTAGGGACTCTTTAAGTTGAGATTCTTTCTTTCTTCAAATATATTATCATCATATCTTCTTCTTTGAAGAGTTTTTCTCGCCTCTTCTTGTCAGCTATTGCCTTATACTTCTTATTGGTATTCTCAATCTTCAATTGAACCTCTTCTTGTATATCTTTTAAACTGCGAATCGTATTGTTGTACACAAACGCTGCTTGAGGCAAAGTTTAATTCACGACCTTGATCTGCCTTGAAGGTTTTCATCATAATCCATATAGCGCAATGAGGGATCATATTTTTATTGCGTCCATGTACCAATAGTAGGTGATATGAACTTGAAGAATTGAAAACTTTCCATCTTGAGCATTCCTGTAGGAAAGGATCTTTGAAATCATGACAAATACATGTACCATGGTGTTGAATGTCTCTCATGGGTGGTAATCCTTTCGTAAGCTCATCATGAACTTCTTCGAACTCCTTCAATGATGGTTTTATCTTTCCGAGAATTTCAGCAATTGTAAAAACTCCTTCTAAAGCAATACCTTACTTTATTTCCTTGGGCTCTACGAAGAACTCGCCTTGATGGCATGTGGGTATGAATTTGGCTGGTCTTCTTTCGGACTAGGAATAGGTGATATAAGCTTCATGACTTCGTCGAGAGATTGTTCTTAGATGATAGCCATTTGAAGATTTGATGAATCTCTCATAATTGACTGCTCTTCAACTGGTGATTGCTGATGTTGCTCCGCTGTCTTGTTTGACTGATGAGACCTCATAAAAGATCGGGATCGATTCTCCATCTCTTCTTCCTCCAAAGCAAGACTATGAGTTTGTAAAAGTCTTCTCATGCGCCTCTAAATTCTTATAGATGGTTTGCCTTAGTACATATGGATGTTTTAAAATTGATTCCACCATCTTATTACCCTTCCCTTAAGCTTGTAAGTCACAAACTTGACTTGATCCTCCATGGGAACATACTTCATGTCAAACAACCCATCATATTTATCGATCCAAAGTAAGGTTGACTCAACATCAAGACTCTCATCAAAAAAAAGAATAGAACTAGAAAACATGTCTCTCCTATTAGGGTTTGAAAATCTGCTTCTCTTATTGGGGTTAGGATTAACGAACCTCCTTTACCTATCATAGAACATTCCTCCATCTTCATAATCATTACTATAATGATAAATGGGATCTCGCAATTCCTCTTCATAGAAAAATTCAATAAATTGAGGATGTTGTAAATGATACCTTGGTGGTGGATGATGTGGTGGTGATTGATGTGGTGGTGGTCGATGTATTGGAGGTCGATATGATTAACGATCATATCTATTTCGGTATGTACCATCTGCCAGACTTTGATCATCAATTTTGAGGGATATCTTTTCGTTCGCTTGATCCAAACGATCCAAGTAGATTTGATGGTGTCGTCTCTCCTTCCAGCAATGCTCATCCTTGTGAAAAATCCTTGCAATCCATCATCTTTTCCTGCCATCATCGTAAAATTTTTGAAACTCTGATACCAAGTGACACAAGAAGCGGGAAAAGATAAACGACGCCGACTAGATCTCTTTCTAGCGCCCACGAACCCTAAAGACTTCAAGTAGAAATTGTGCTCAAATCCACGAACACAACACTCGAATTCACGAGTGATTTAAATGAATCCACGAGCAAGAGATAATAACTCGAATCCACGTGCAGTTTGGAGAGAAATCTCAATTTTATTAATTAACATTTGATGCCAAAAATAAAGTGCAAGGGCCTTTATATAAGCTTACAAAGAGTACTACTCCTACTAGGAAACTATAATTTATTTCTAAAAGAAAATAAAGGAATTAAAAGAGTCCTAATCTATCCATGAAAACTAAATTCAAAATAAAGAAAGTGAAAAATCTATATATTGGAATACAAATCTGACCCGATTACAAAATTCTAATCAAACTTGGTTACTCAGATACGTAATAGGGTTATCAACAGGTGAAAGGCCCTGTTGACAGGACTGTAAATTCTCAATTCTCAGAAAAAGCCTGTTGACGAGCTCTGATTTCAGCTGTCGATAGGGACGTTTGAATTTAATTCTGTTTTGAGCTACTCCTTTCTTTGGTCTCCTACATCCATTATCTTTTGGACATATAATAACAAAAGTAATAAACTACTCTTATCCATCAGATGTCGGACTCACTAAAACATATAGTTTACATATGAAGAGTTGAGCTAGGCAACTTTCAAAAGTATTCAGATGCTCTCACTCTAGATTAATAGCATGTTAGACCTTCCAAATTGAAAATCCATAATTGAATGTGTTCTACTATAGGTAAACTATCTAGCTGTAAAAAATAAATGTGTTTGACATATTTTGCGAATGTTCTAAGATCACATTCAACAATGTGAATTTTAAATTTGGAAATTTTAATCATGCAATTTGAATAGAGTAATCACATCTGAATACTTCTAAGTTGGTTTGGTTCAAATCATATGTTTTCTCTCCTCAAGAACTAAAAATAAAAATAAAAATGTGGGTGCAGGACAGACTTGGCCCCTTTTGGACTTGGAGCCAAATCCTTCTTAATCAATTTTAATGGCCTGACTGTCCAAATTGACAAAATCCAATTTGTTCTTCTTGATCTACATCATGTACAGTGCCAAAGACTAACCTTTTCCTCCTCTTTTGAGGGGAGTAATTTCTCCTCTTTTAAAACACTCTTGTGCTTTGAACTTGTGATTTCTCCATTTTGGTATTTGAAAATTATACTTGTGATCTCTAGAGATGGAGTGATTGTCAAGATCATTACTTGCTGATTCTATTAGCTTTATTGTATCTCTATTCTATTAGCTTTATTGTATCTTGAAAGTGTATTGTCTGAGATAACCTTTTAAAGAACTCAACTGAATGGGGGGCAACAAGCACTCTATATTGTCTATTCTAAATCAGATTTTTTATTATTGTTTTTACAAGTCTGTATTCTCATCCACCACTCAATTTCTAACCAATCCATTTTTTATTTTATTTTTTTCCTTTCCTTTTTTCGTCTGTTGTGCACTTCATCTAAGAGCTTGTATCATGCCACAGTTCTCAACACCCAGAACTTAAATATATACATATGCAAGAACAAACCAACTTAATATTGGGAAAGGAAACTTTCTCTAATTTAAACTCCAGAGATTTTAAGCTTAATACACTTCTCTGAGTATTGGTTGGTTCGGTTTTTCCAATTTTTTGAAAAACCAAACACCGAACTGAATAGAGCTCTAATTGAACCGAATTTTAGTTGAAATCAGAGCCAAATCGAGCCGAACCGAAATTTTTGGTTCGGTTCAGTTTGCCTTGTTATATATATGTATGTATATATGTATATATGTATATGTATATGTATATGTATATGTATATATATATATATATATATATATATATATATATATATATATATATATATATATATATATATATATATATATATATATGTATATGTGTGTGTGTGTGTGTGTGTGTGTGTGTGTGTGTGTGTATCTCTGTGTGTGTGTGTGTGTGTGTGTGTATATATATATATATATATATATATATATATATATATATATATATATATATATATATTGAGAGAGAGAGAGAGAGAGAGAGAGAGAGAGAGAGAGAGAGAGAGAGAGAGAGAGAGAGAGCTTTTCGTGCGAGAAACTTTCTCACACGAAGACCGTGAGAAAATCATATAGGGAAGATCATGTGGATGATCCGAACCATTTATTTTGATATATATACTTTATTTAGACTGCTAATAAAAATCACGTGAGTTCAAGTCTTTTTACCCATCCAATAAGTGGTTATAAAACATATGTTATATTCGCCGTAGAATAAATATGTCACTTGATGCATGTGTAAAAAGAATTGGAATCATATGATTTTTTATTGGTAGTCTAATTAGAATATATAGATCACGATGAACAGTTCGGATCATCCATAAAATCTCTCTTATATAGTTTTCTCATGAAGCTTATTTTGAGAAAGTTTCTCATTTGAAAATTTTCATATATATTAAATCACCTAGAGGGGGGTGAATAGGTGACAAGCTAATCTAATAATGAATTAATGTGAAATTAAAACTATTTATGCAAACTAACAATTCTTAAGCTAAACACACAAGGTATAACTTAAGAGTGTAGCCGGATTCCCCGTGAAGGGCTCTGGACTAACTCCTCAAGATTCCTCTATGGCTCTCTTGGTTGAATACAAGTGTGAGCAAACAATCTCAAGTATGGATCAATATAAGCACAAGTATATCAAGCAAGTAATGGATATGAGCAATAAGCATAAGTAAGATATAAACACTAGTAGAGATAGAGAGAGAGCAATCGCAAACATGGGAGATTTATTTCGAGGTTCGAGCACCCTTGCTCTACGTCCCCGCCTTCAACACTATGAAGGATTTTCACTATAAACCGATCCCACCGGATCACTCGGTGCCGCAACATCTACAACGAGTTGACACTAGAACTTCTTGGACTCACTAGTCCTCTCTTATTCCTGCAAGAACTACACACTGCAAGCACACTAGCTTGCCGAGCCCGCACCTATACACTGAGCTCTCACTAGAACTCGAACCGGCAAGTCCGCCTCCTCAAAACAAGAAAGAACACTTTGGTGATCTATACTCTTTGATCACCTTAAATCACTCTCACAACAACTCTCCTATTAGGATAGATATGACAATGAAAAGCTCAAGTGTATGTGTGAAAAATAAGAATTGATTTGGTGGTGGAAAAAAACTAAAGAAATCACTTTTATAAAACACTCTTGAAAAACTCTCCTTTTGATATGAAAGTATTTGGCTCTAAAATAAGTAGAGATAAACACTTAGAAGTATATGAAAAACTAGCTCAAAAACCCACTTTAAATCTTGTATAAAACAGTCCAAGGGAGCCCCATATAAATAGGCTCCAAAATATGGCCGTTGGAGGCCAAGTCAGCAGATCTGTCTGCTGACGGTTGACCGCATGGTCGACCGCCAATTGTTAAATTTTCGATCGTTGGGCAGATCGATCGACCGGCCGGTTTACCGAAAACTGGGCAATGACCCAGCGGTCGACCGCCCGGTCGACCGGGCCATTTCCAGATAGCAGAGGCTCTCTGGCGGTCGACCGTGCAATCGACCGGCCCAAAGCTGTGCACATCGGTCGACCGGAGCGGTCGATCGACTTCTTGATCGGTCAACTTCCTGGTCGACCGGCAGAAGGCTGGTCCAACAGTTTTTTAGAGATTAAAAGTTTATCTTTTTATCTATAATAAAATCCCATAAATTCTCTAAAAATCTACAAAAATAAGTTCAGTATTATACTTTGATATACAAACATATTTGAGTAAAAATCAAAACATGTTATAAATATTTTGAACATTTTTGTAATATGAAAGTTTTGCCTTAAACAAAAATCTGTATTTTTTCAAAATGATTTTTCCAAATTGAAAACTGATTTTTTCAAAACTCCTCCAAATCTAAAAACAAGATATTCTAAACACTTTTAAAGCTTAGTGTGTATGGATATGATCCACTACACATATATGATGAAATATTTATGTTTTTGACATTAAGCTCTAAATAAAGTTTTGATAAAAACATATGTATATATTGAAGCTTAAAAATCAAACCGATATTTTCCAAAATGAAATCTCTTTTATGAAAACACATATATATCTTGTGTGTGAGTGAATATGATAACTTGAGCAATCCACCAACTAATCTATCCTTTACATTTTATCTAAAAATAAAATCTTACTAAAAAACAAACCTAGACACAAGTCTTCTCTTGTAGGTCTTCTTCTTCTTGACTTGGTCCAAACTATGATCTGATGAGCTAGACTCCTCTTGAGTACTTGATGTGATCTTGATGCATAAGCTCTTGAATCAACACGTGCTAGCTCCAATACTTGACTTTAAATCCTTTGTTGAAGCTAAGCACCAACTAAGTTCTTGATCAAATAGACTAATTTAAGCATAAGATCATTAGTATTATAACTACATGAGTTAATCATCATCAAAACTAGAGTGATGGGCCTTTGGGCTAACAATCTCCCCGTTTTGATGATAACAAAACTCATGGAGTTATATATGCATGGATTAAAGTCAAGCTTCATAGAAACTCTCCCTTAACTCATGCATAATAATAAACAAATAGATATTGCAATGAAGTGCATAAGATTAAACAAATATATATACATAAACAAGATGAGAGAAACATGCATAAATCAAAATTTCTTTTTCTAAAAACTTTCTCCCCTTTTTGTTTAAACTTTCAAAATCATTCTCCCCATTTTGTAAAAAAACATAAAATACATAAACTCAAATATGCATATATAAACTCAAAATCTTTCTCCCCTTTTTTGTCAATCATCAACAAAGGGGTAAAATAAAACAATTCAAGAATAAGGATATATATGCGATATACATTCATGAAGAGGAAGACGCTAAGTTAGCTTTCCTGCATACATGCATTACATGAAGAAGGGATGACAAGCCCTAACTCACATAACGCATAATATACAATGTATAAGTGGAGATGTTAAGCTCCCCCTACACATGTGTATCATAAAGAAGAGATGTCAACCTCCTCAATATAAGATACACTCAACATGAATCTATATATAGAGGAGACGTTAAGCTCCCCTTGCATATAGACAATACATATCAAAATATTCTTAATACAAATTGTTTAAACAAATTTTGAGATGCCATCTGTACATAAACAAAATTTTAAGATATCACAAGATATTTGATACCAAATGAAATTGAAAATTTTGATACCAAATGAAATTGAAACATTTGTAAATTTTGATACCAATGAAAGAAAATATTTTATATTTTAATACCAATTGAAATATATGGTAAATTTTGATACTAAATAAAAAGTAAAACATTTTTGATACCAATTGAAACCGAAACCCAATTAAAATTGAAACATATTGATATCAATTGAAGTATATTGTAAATTTTAATATCAAATAAATGGTACAATATGAAGTATATTTTGATACCAATTGAAAATAATGTATAAGCTTATTAAAATACCAATTGAGATACCAATTGAAATTAAGATACAAGACAAGCTTAGCATAAACATAATTTATGCTTTAAACAAGTAAGGTTATAGTAAATCAAGCACAATCAAATCATATATATGTATGAAAATGAAAATACAAATAGAAATTGATATTATTTGAAAATTTGAAGCATACATATATAAGAAAACATATGAGCATGCAAAATAAATATCAATTGTGATACCAATTGAAAACACAATGAGGATCAAGTGTATAGCTCATAAATAACCACCCTATACATGCACATGATAAAAGGTTTTCAATAAGACATACGAGGCATGGTCGCCCATCCATCCGCCCTTTTAGGGTGGAGGTTTTCAAAAATATGATTTGAAAATACTACCAAATGAAAAATAAATAACTAGTTTAAAGTAATTTTTGAAAAATTAGTTAAAGATCCTTCAAAGTAGAAAACAAACACACACACACACACACACACACACACATATATATATATATGTATATATATATATATATATATATATATATATATATATATATATATATATATATATATATATATATATCATGAGTCAGACTAAATACATAAGTATTGACACTCAAAATCTATAAGGCTCAAAAAAGTGCTCATGAAATAAAGTCATGAATAAACAAAGAAATAGTGTGACTGTACAAGCATCATGTGAATAGCATATTCATGAAAATAGTCAATAAGGCTCAAAACATCAATCTTGTGAAAATCATGGAAATTCAATTTTCTTTAAAAATAAGACTTCAAGGCATATGTATGATTTATCCAAAGCTAACAATATGCATACATATCCCAAACATTAAAAAAAAGTCCATAATAGTATTTGCATGAAGGCAAGAGACTCAAGGGTATACATGTATATTTATTAGTTTTGAACAAGGATTACATGAAGCAAAAATAAAAAAATAGGCAAAACAAGTATAAATGAGGGAATCATCAAAACTAGGTTATACATGTACATGTAATGAGTACAAATGAGCAATTAAGTGCAAACATATATGAATCAAATGTTGCTCACTACTTGTACAAGTATATACACAAGTTTTGCTAAAAACTACATCTAAACAAGTATTTACCACATGAAGCACAAAATCAAAAACATGCTAAAACATTTATGAAAGCATGTAAACTAAATGAATTTTAGAGATAGTTACCAAATCACATGAACTACACTCTAAGTCTCCAAAACATGGTAGTCGTCCCACCAAACTTTCTTGATAGCGATGCATCAATATGTGTGTCCATCTAATCCATGCAACCACCACCAAGGCACCAACTCTTTCACGTCATGTGAGAGCCCACACTTACATCAAACACAAGAGGTGGGAACTTTGGTACCCATTTTCTTTTGGGTCCACGAGGGTTAGCATTGTTCGGAACCCAAATATTTTTATTCGCAAAATTAATATGTAACTTATCAAAATAAAACTTTGCTAAATGGCCTTTGCGGCCGCAATGTGTACACTTGTACACTCCAGTATGCACAAGTGAATGAGTGTGATCATGACGTACAAAATGTGCATAAGTATGTTGTGGGTGATGTGCATGAACATGTGGATCTTGTTTCTTTTGAAACAAGATTTTCAATCTATTATGATTAAATGCACAGTTGCTCAAGGTAGAACTCAAGCAATCTATTCTATTTTTCAAAAATTTATCTCATTTTTATCAATGGTAGTAGCATGAAAAGCATGATGAGAATGAGAATCAATATTCTTTTTCTTTTAGAAATATTTTCTTTTTCTTTTGAAACAACTTTTCTTTTCAAAGAATTATTTTCTTGTAAAGCAATTTCTTTTTGTTTTTCCACAAACTAATTTTATTTTTCAAAGAATTATTTTCTTCACAGAGATCATTTAATTTTGAAGATAAGAAAATATTCTCCTTTTTTAAGAAATCATTTTCTTTTGAAACACATGCAAGTTTATTTTGAAATGAATCTTTTTCTACTAAAATGGAATCATATTTATTTTTCAATTTCTTATGATCCTTTTTAAGCATGTCATACTTTTCAAGAAGTTGTTGACAAAAAGATTCAAGATCATCATAAGACATATCAATATCTTCTTCTAGCTCGGATTCAGAATTTACCTCAAGGGGGTTATCCCCTTGGACCATGTAGCATACGTTGGAAGCCTCACTTTCAACATCCGAGTTGCTCCCCACATAATATTGTTTTTATTCACCAAGGAAGATTATAGTGTTTCAAACTTCAAAAGCTAATCAAGGTTAGAAACCCTAGATAAATATTCATCATTTAGGGTTGACTTTAAAGCATGAATGGCTTTTGCATTAGCCTCAAGATTTTTGCCATTTAAACAATATGCATCTTTAATAGTGCAAAATAGACATGAATAACTAGGGCTTTGAGGTACAAAGACATCTTAACCTTCCAAGTATGGATGTTAAGAATATCAAAAGTAGGAGGTGACATGAAATCCATGTGTGTGTATAAATATTATGATTAGCTATAAATGAGGATCTTTAACTCTAGGTTGTTAGACCCGAATCAAGGGCACGAGGCTCTGATACCAATTGAAATCACCTAGAGGGGGGTGAATAGGTGACAAGCTAATCTAATGATGAATTAATGCGAAATTAAAACTATTTATGCAAACTAAAAATTTTTAAGCTAAACACAAGGTATAACCTAAGAGTGTAGCTGGATTCCCCGTAAAGGGTTTTGGACTAACTCCTCAAGATTCCTCTAGATAAGAGTTGAGGTGTCGTTATGCCTCTCTTGGTTGAATACAAGTGTGAGCAAACAATCCCAAGCATGTATCAATACAAGTACAAGTATATCAAGCAAGTAATGTATATGAGCAATAAGCATAAGCAAGATATAAACACAAATGAGAGATAGATAGAGAGCAATCGCAAATACGGGAGTTTTGTTTCGAGATTCGAGCACCCTTGCTCTACGTCTCCGCTTTCAACACTATAAACGATTTTCACTATAAACTGATCCCACCGGATCACTCGGTGTCGCAACACCTACAACGAGTTCACACTAGAACTCCTTGGACTCACTAGTCCCTCTCTTGTTCCCGCAAGAACTACACACTGCAAGCACACTAGCTTGCCGAGGCTGTACCTCTACACCGAGCTCTCACTTGAACTCGAAACAACGCGAACCCGCAAGTCCGCCTCCTCAAAACAAGAAAGAATACTTTGGTGATCTATACGCTTTGATCACCTAAAATCACTCTCACAACAACTCTCCTATTAGGATAGATATGACAATGAAAAGCTCAAGTGTATATGAGAAAAACAAGGATTGATTTGGTGGTAAAAAAACTCAAGAAATCACTTTTATAAAACACTCTTGAAAAACTCTTCTTTTGATATAGAAGTATTTGGCTCTTAAATAAGTGGAGATAAACACTTAGAAGTGTATGAAAAACTAGCTCAAAAACCTACTTTAAATCTTGTATAAAACAGTCCAATGGAGCCCATATAATGGCTCCAAAATATGGCCGTTGGAGCCAAGTCAACAGATCTGTCTGCTGACGGTCGACCACCCGGTCGATCGCTAACAGTCGAATTTTCGACCATTGGGCAGATCGGTCGACCGACTGGTCGACCGAAAACTGGGCAATGACCCAACGGTCGACCGCCCGGTCGACCGGGCCATTTCCAGAGAGCAGAGGCTCTCTGGCGGTCGACCGTGCAGTCGACCGGCCCAAAGCTGTGCACGTCTGTGCATATCGGTCGACCAAAGCGGTCGACCAACTTCTGGATCGGTCGACCGCCCGGTCGACCGGCAGAAGTCTGGTCCAACAGTTTTTTAGGGATTAAAAGTTTGTCATTTTATATATAATAAAATCCCATAAATTCTCTAAAATACTTTGATATACAAACATGTTTGAATAAAAATCAAAACATGTTACAAACATTTTGAACTATTTTTGTAATATGGAAGTTTTGCCTTAAACAAAAATCTGTTTTTTTCCAAAATGATTTTTTCAAAATGATTTTTCCAAATTGAAAACCGATTTTTTAAAACTCCGCCAAATATAAAAACAAGATATTCTAAACACTTTTAAAGCTTAGTGTGTATGGATATGATCCACTACACATATATGAAATATCTATATTTTTGACATTAAGCTCTAAATAAAGTTTTGATAAAAACATATGTATATATTGAAGCTTAAAAACTAAACTGATATTTTCTAAAATGAAATCTCTTTTATAAAAACACATATAAATCTTGTGTGTGAGTGTATATGATAACTTGAGCAATCCACCAACTAATCTATTCTTTAATTTTATCTAAAAATAAAATCTTACTAAAAAATAAACCTAGATACAAGTCTTCTCTTGAAGGTCTTCTTCTTCTTGACTTGGTCCAAACCATGATCCAATAAGTTAGACTCCTCTTGAGTACTTAATGTGGTCTTGATGAATAAGCTCTTGAATAAACACATGCTAGCTCCAAAACTTGACTTTAAATCCTTTATTGAAGCTAAGCACCAACTAAGATCTTGATCAAATATCTGAGACTAATTTAAACACAAGATCATTAGTACTATAACTCCATGAGTTAATCATCATCAAAACTATCAAAACTACAGTGGTGAGTCTTTGGTCCTACAATGTATATATATATGGTGTATATATATATATGGGGTTACTGTACCTTAGCCGCCAGCTGAGAGAGTTTCTCAGCCGACATGACATGGCTTCATATTAGCCGCAGAGAAGTCAAAAATTTAGGCGGTAAAAGGAGGCCCTCAATCACTTTTCATTACCCAATGACTGAAATACCCTCAGTTTCACTTTTAACCTGGCTACAATGTTCCTCCACTAAAAAAATTACAGATTTGAAAATTTGAGTTTTTTCAAACAAAAAAATTACAAATCTTGATAACTAAATTTTAGAAAAATGATTTATTTTAAAAGAATGCAACCATGGTCGCATTAATGTTCAAGTTTTTTTTGAAAGTTGTTTTAATCACAATAAAATTCTATTACTGCGACTTGAAACAGTCTATTTTATTTTTTTGTTTTCTAAAACTGCAATCGAAGTCGCAGTTTCTGAAAAGAAGAATTTTGGATTTAAATTTTTTAATATCATTTTCACTTTTTAGATTTATTTTTGTTTACATTGCGACCTTTGGTCACAGTGTTGCAGCCTTTTTTCATTTTTTCGATTAGAGTCGCAGTATTTTTGGACCTTGCTAAGCTAAATAGGATACTGCGACCATTGTTGCAGTCTTATGAAGTAAGAGTCGCTATCAATTGAAGCAGTGACAATAATCTTGTAAGTTAATTAATTAAGATGATTAGAAGATTGTGACTTCGGTCGCGGTCTTATATAACAGCAGTCTCTTTGAGAATATTTTGTTTGATAACAATGCGACCTTGGTCATAGTATTTTTTATTAAGTAATCTAAATAGTATACTACGACTATGGTCGTATTCTTATGAAACAAGAGACATGGTCAATTGAAGCAGTGAACAAGGTCTCGAAAGTTAAGTAATTAAGATGATTAGAAGACTGCGACCAAAGACTGCGACATTGGTCATAATATTTTTTATAAAGTAATCTACATAGGATACTGCGACCGTGGTCGCATTCTTATGAAACAAGAGACATAGTCAATTGAAGCAGCGAACAAGATCTCAAAAGTTAAGTAATTAAGATAATTAGAAGACTGCGACCAATCTTATGTAATAGCAGTCTTTTTGAATTTATTTTTTATTTTTGCGACCATGGCCGCAGTCTTTTTATTAATAAATTTTAATTGGACTGCGACTTTGATCGCTATCTTGTAAAACAAATAGTTTGAAGATGAAATTGTATACTGCGACTATGATCACAGAATTCAATTTTATCTGACAGTTTATTATTATGAATGTGACCAAAGTCGCAGTCCTGATGAAAAGACAACTTTTAAAATAATTTATTTCCTGTGACTTCAGTCGCATCTCTATCAGATTGGTTGTATATTTAGGTGTATTTTATTCGTCTTTCAGATTTTAAATCGAATGGCTAACATTTCCGATGATGAAAAATTTTAGATAGACCTTCGTTTGGAAAAAGAAGAAGAAGAGAAGAATCACGATGAAAATATTAAAGCTGACATCCCGAGGGAACATGAACTTGTCAAAATAGCTGCTGGAGATCTAGGTCTATAACTAAAAATAATATCTGATCCCGCTCTCGCTTTTTTAGAACGACATTCTCTACAAGTCAAAAATTTAGATCTGACAGCATGTGGAGACACAGAGAGAGAGAGAGAGACATATAAAAGAGGAGAAAAAATAATAATAAAGAATATTAAGTAATACATCATCCTAAGAAAAAGACAAACGATAGGGGCTTTTAGTAACTTCAATTATTTTTAAAAGCGGGGCGACATTTTAAATTGTCGAATTATGTGGCTCATAATGTGCCACGTCACCGCAGGCTGAGAGGGACTCTCAGCTGTCGGCTGACATACATATTTCTGTGTGTGTGTGTATATGAGAAAAATGTACCTCAGTCGCCAGCTGAGTCTCAGTTAACGTTTCAATATGGTCGCAGCTAACTACGTCATGGTCGCAGTCCTAAAATCATATATTTTCAATGTACTATAACTGAAATTATGGTAGCAGTCCTCAGAAAAAGACTGCGATCATAGTCGCAGTCCTTAGAAAAAATTGCGGTCATGGTCGCAATCCTCAGAAAACGCTGCTACCATGGTAGCAGTCGTCAAAAAATACTGCAACTTGATCACAGTCCTTACAAAAAACTGCGACCATGGTAGCAGCACTCAAAATTGTGCCTGAAATTTAACGACGTTGTGCCAGACTCTCTAAGCTAGCGGCCAGTGTTTTAAATGTCGTCTGACATTTCTGAAATGTCGGCCGACATTTCGTTTTCAAGCCCTCACCGCCACGACATCCCCACCCGTATTTGAAATGGCGTTTTAAAAAATGTCGGCCGACATTTCTGGGAAAATCCGATATGTCGGCCGACATTTTCCCGAAATGTGGGCTGACATTTTGGGAAAAACCTAATATGTTGATTGGTCTTAGAAGTTAGAGAAATTGAGAAATTTAACCATGGATTAGTGAATATATGCAAAATATTTAAGTTAATTATACATTCCTAAAATATTTATGTAGTTTTGCATAAATTGTGTATGTACTACATGATAAGAATTTTTAAATTACATTATTTAAGATATCTAGGATATATATTTGTTATCCGTTATAACATCCGAAATTTACAAAATGGCCCCGAAATATCCCCGAAATCTGAAATCTGTCATCCGATTACGATATCCAACATTTCCTTGATATCTGACATTTAAAACACTCTAGCGGCTGAGGTACAGATATATATATATATATATATATATATATATATATACATATATATATATATATATATACATATATATATATATATATATATAATGGCGATCCAGTGAGAAAGCTGGCTTAGGTGAGAAGATGAGAAGGGAGCACATGAGCCGTAGGATTATCTTTTGGGTGCTTAATATTAGCTTCTGCGTTGGTTAAGTTAGTTTGGGTTGATAAATTTAGTTTTTGAGTTTTAGTTTTATTTTCTCCAAATCTAATCTCAACCACCCAAAAACTAATCCAACAGTTTCAATACTCCTTTCTCATCTTCTCATGTAAGCTAGCTTTGATCATTGCTATATACATACATACATACATATATATATATATATATAGAAAAATGTATCTCAGCCGCCAGCTGAGAGAGACTCTCTCAGCTGTCATTTCAACATGGTCGCAGTCCACTGTAACATGGTCGCAGTCCTAAAAAATCGTATATTTTCAGTGTAATTAGGACTGCGATCATGGTAGCAGTTCTCAGAAAAAGACTGCAACCTTGGTCGCAGTCTTCAGCAAAAGACCACGACCTTGGTCGCAATCCTTAGAAAATACTGCGATCATGACAGCAGTTCTCATAAAAACACTGCGATTTAATCATAATCCTCATATAAAATTGCGACCATGGTATCAGCACCCAAAATTGTGGTTGAAATTCAGCCACGTTGCGCTAGCTGAAAGAGTTTCTCAGCCGGCGATAGAGGTTACTGTACCTCAGCCGCCAGCTGAGAGAGTTTCTCAGCCGGCGAGACGTGGCAAAATAATAGCCACGAATTGGTCATTAATTTTGGTAGACAAAAACCAAAAATTCCCGCCCGAGTAAGTATCAGTCACTTCAACAATCGCATTAATGAAATTATCCTTACTCACAACTTTTTATTGTATGTAAAACTTTTTCGTTGAAAAATTTTACAGATCTGAAATTTTCAATTCATCAATCCGAAAAGTTTAATGTTTTTTTCTCTGCTAATTTTTTGATCTTTTTCGATCAAAATTTTATTTTTAAAAAAAAGATCTGATCATGATGGCGCCCAAGAAATCATCCGCGAAAAAGGCAAAGGGGAAACCTAGAATTTTGTTTTTAAGGTTTTGTAACCCTTCATAGTATTATTTTTCAGTTTTGATTCTCGTTCATTTTTTTACAGAAAATTCCATATTTTAATTTAACTTCAATAAAAAGTGTTTGATGAACTGAATTTTATTGGGAAATTCCTTTTTTTCCTTAAAATTTTCAAGAATCTTGGTTTTTAAAATAAATTAGTTAATTTATTTTTAAAGCTTGCGACCATGTGTTTAGTAGGGAAAAATTGATTGAGGTGTATATTCTTTATCTGATTGTAAAGAAAATTACAACGGATCAATAATTCTTTTACAAGAGAGGGGAGATATTCAAGCTTAAATCTTCCCTTTGTTTAATGCCGGGTTCTTGATGTGGTGATGGAAAGTAAATCTTGTCTTCTGTTGACCGGGTGAACGTCATGACCTCTTGGGAATCCTCTCTTTGGATGGTGGACAAAGTAACACAGCTTCTGTCCAATAAGAATCTCAAAGAGACTGTAGGAAAAAATAAACTTGTACGCAGTAAGTTGTTAGAAAAGTTGTACTCTCTCTTTCTTTTAGTTAGAGATCTTGGTCTTTCTACGGCTTACAACCGAAGTTCTTCTGACCAAAGATTTTTCCGACCCCCTCTTCCATAGGAAACTAGGCTATTTTTAAAGGTTTCAGGGGGTAAAAGTGTCCCATAAAATTGTTCTATAATGGGGGTTAACTCCCTCATTACATGGGTAATAATTGACCCAGTAATGAGGGCAGTTATAACCGAGACGCGGGCTTTGGGCCTCACGTTTTGCCATTGAGGTGATGCTTGAGAAACGCTAGCTTCAAATTCTACGTCAAGCTTCGCGTGAGACGCGGCCTTTGGACTCTGCGTCTTGGTACTGCAGTAATGCTAAGACGCGGCTTTCATGCTTCGCTTCTTGGTCATTGCAGTGATGTTGAGACGCGGGTTTCAACCCTCGCGTCTTGGTGCTGAGTTGGTGGCGATGATTAATCTTGCGTCTAGAGTTTAGATTCTACTTTTTGATGACTTGTCTTTAGTTATTTTTAGACAGTCTACAGAATCCCCTCCAAGTTTTCAATATTCCATAGTTGACTGGGACGTATTTCAAAATACTTTGGACTCTAATTGAATTCATACTTCTCATGATTGGACTGACAATCATTTGAGATACTCTGAGCTTGATCTTGTCTGGAGCATGGTCTTCGTGAGTGTACTGTAAAACCCTTTGAAGCTACCAGAGATGATCATGGTGAGTGTCTAGATACGCAGTCCAGACCTCCATAGTGCTCTGAGCTGGTTGTTGGTGTACTATTGAACCAGGGGTAAACAGTCGTCAGCTTATGCCAGTGTACTGTTGAACTGATTTGCAGAAGCAAAGACTGAATGCAAGTCTTGTAGACGCAAGGGTCATGTTACTTTAGAGATGCAGTCCTCACTCGGAGTGGGGACGCATCTATTAATTTACTAAAGAAACGCGGCCTCTGGAGGGACGCGATCTTTGAAGTGAAGACGCAGCTCTAGTCTTGCTGAAGAGATGCGACCTTTGGAGGGACGCGGTTTTTGTTAAATGCGAGTCCCGCGTTTTGGGCGCATTGCCACATATCTGGCGGAGTTGAGGGGACATCCTTCCTTTGACGCGCGAAATTCGCGTCGCATTTAAGACGCATGCCGCGCGTCGGGCGGGGATTAGGCTTCGAGACCTGCGCCGCGTATCTCTGCGGATTACTATGCCTATAAAAGACAATAGTCTTTCAAGAGTCATCATTAGACTCTTCTTCTTCTTCGCTGAGCTTTTTATCGAGGGTTAAGAAAAGCTTAAAGCTTTTTCCATTTTCATCATCTTCAACACCGATTTCGCGATTGCGATAGCACCAAAAGCCAAGCATGTTGCTTCGTCCTAGAGTGCTGCTGCCTCTGAGACTCAACTGGGCGGTCCATCCACGCAGGAGGCCCCCATTTCAGGTAGTAAGACCATCTGTCTGGTTTTCGCCATTGAAGGGGCTTAAAGAGTTCTCTTAACTCTTAAGTCTCTTTTGAATGTGAACCGTCAATGCGAGGCTCATGCCCGTGTTTAATTTTCAGACGCAGCTCTTGAATTGGTAGGCAAGACACGGGTTTGATGACTTCCGTATCTTTGCTTCATCAACTTGAGTTCGTATCTGTTTGTTGAACGCGGGCCTTGTTGAGCCCTGCGTTTTGAGCTCAATACTTAGTATTTTTCTAAGTATGGGAGGTTTAGACGCGGACTTCATGTGATCCTTGCGTCTTTAAAGCCAGACGCATGTTTTACTGGGTCTCGCGTCTGAGTCTGATACTTAGAAAGTTTTCTAAGTTTATGAATTTTGAAATGCGGGCTTCATGCAAGCCTCGCATTTTTTAATCTAGATGCGAATTTTGCTGATTTTCGCGTCTGAATTCATTCCTGCATTTGAATTTCAAACATCTAGCCAATTTTTTTTAGATTCCTGACTAAGTGTTGTCTTATTTGCAGTATGATACTCTTTCAACCCCTTATCCAAGAAATGCCACTTTGGGCACGTAGGCGGAGCTGATCGTAATCTGACCTTTGTGCTTTAGAAGACTGCTCCTATGACTACTGGTAAGTCAAAGGAGCGAAAGGAGAGGATCTCCAAGGCCAGTATGGTGACCCTTTGAGAGATTATCTCTGATGGGCTATTCGAGACGGATTCTCGCACTCCATTAAGGAAACCTATTTTCCTCTTTGGTGACGCCATTGACGAGGATGATAAGATTCTACATGACAGAGATTATAAGTGGCTCCGTCAGATAGGGGACAGGAGGTTCTTTCTTCCCAATATGGAGAGGATGTATTCCTTGTCCTATCTTCAACATACGTCTGTTCATTGTACGATGGATTGGGATCTTTCTCGATTTGTCTCCGGCGTCTCTCGGCAGATTAAGTGCCAAAGAAGTATACTCTGTTAGCCATGAGAAAGATGTCTTCGGTTTATTTCTCGGGTTAGTCAGGCCTGAGTATCCAAAAGGAGAAACCCCTCAGCTTGGCGCCACCTTCATCAATCAGTTTTTGAAAGTTAGGGGTGATTTTCCCGTTGACTTTCGTCCGCTAGGGTGGGTCCATTCTACCAACAAATCATGGTGGAGTAGAATGGTTAGATTTATTCTTGTCGAGCTCGGGGCTCTACTGCAACAGGTGGGGTTATATCATTTGATGAGGGCCATACAGTATGACTTCCCGCAGAGTTTTCACAATTTTTATGGCGTCCTGGAGCATTATAATCCTCTGACAGGCACATTTTTTATCCCAGCCGGAGAGATAGGGCTTGCTCTTCATGAGCTATATGAAGCCTTAGGGCTAGTTATGGGAGATGCCCCTTATGAAGAATACGTCCCGACTTCTGAGGAGCTTCACCTCTTGAGTAAAGAGGACCCTCAGGTGTATGAGACTTACTGGGAAGTGTTGTGCCACTTCCACATCTGCCGGCAAATATCCTCCTGGAGGAACAGGGGTGTAAATCAGATTTCCTGGGCGAGCTATCTGTTCAACGGCATAAATGAGAAAGATGGCCCAGTGACTAGTCTGGCCCCCTGCACTGACGAGAAAATTACTGAGAGGATCAATGCCTCTACAACCTCCTACACCACTGAGTCGAACGAGGACACTTTCACACCTAATACGGTCTTTGAAAGTTTTCATCACCAGGCCCGAGTTCCCATTTCTGACCGGGTTCTATTGGCGGGCTTCCTTATGCTGTGGCTGAAGCATTGTGTAGTACCAACACTGTCGCATGAAGTAATCATTATTGATGTGGTGTACCGGCGGTCTTGCTTGCCTATGGGAAATCTATCGTTCTCCTTCTAGCGATGGTGGCCGAAATTTAGAGTGGATTACGGGCTCTGGTTAAAAGCCTGTGCCAAGTGGAGGCCATTGTAGATTCTGAGGGTAGGCCAGTGGTCGATTCGGAGGGAAGGCCGAGAGTGAAGACCCCTAATCCCAGGATCGAGCTTACATATATGTACCTGATGGCATGGTATGTTATGCACTGTCCTTCACTGATGACGGTGGTACCTCTTTCCGAAAGTTTTGTTCCCTTTGTGCAGAAGCTGGAGAATTCGAGCTGGACTCACTGCTATATGTTCTTTGTTCGAAAATTCATTCTGAACATTTTGAACTATCAGCTCGACCGTTGCTTCCCTGAGATTACTGATGTGTCCTACAGGGATAAGTTTGCCGACCTTGCGGGACCAGATGATTTCACAAGGCTGCCATCGGGAGTCTTTTGGTGGCTTATCAATATTCGGCCTGGATATCTGATCTTCCGTCAAGAAAATTCATGTACGATCGAGCCTTACATGCCCAGTCATTTTGCTCAGCAGTTCGGCTATGATCAATTATATGTCGCCAACCCCATCGCTGGCCTCTGCTTCAGCGAAAACTTGTTTGAAGGTGCTCGGGCGTGGCACTATAGTGTAACTGGAGGGACAAAAACTATTTTCAGCCTGCCTCACAAGATGCCCAATTGTTATACCAGCCTCGTTTTCTACACATGGTACTCCCTGGCTAGTAGAATGCCTGATTTTGGAATAAATACTTCTTGCATTAAGAGCATCAAGGCATCTTATGAAACCAAGTTAGAGTTTAACAAACGTGTGCGAGGTATAGACGAGTATCGGGCGGCCGAGAGGGAAACAAGAGGGAAAGCAGGGTGGAACCAAGGACAGTAGCACCTAAGGGACAACCTGCTAAAAAGAGCCGACAGGCTATGGCCAAATGTTTCTGTGGCTCTGCTTCTAAAGGTGAGCCTATCCCGAAGAAGGCTATGAGGGACTCGAAGGCTGAAGCTTTGATGCCCAAGGTAGTTCCTCCTGGTGTTGAGGAGCAGGGGGAGGAAGAAGAAGAGGAGGAAGAAGTCCCCAGGGGTCCCGTGATCCTGGAGGAGGGAGAGCTCGCGGATGAACCCATTGTGTCTGAGGAGGTCGAGCGACCTGAAGTTGACTTGGTGGGGAGGGATGGCGTTGAGATTTCGGGAATCTCAACTCAGCCTGGACCTTCTTCAGTTCATGAGAGAAGGGTGGAGGTGCAACAACCTGGGTCTCCCAGTGTATTGATGCCCACCTCATGGGTTGTCAATCCCAGCCCTACTACTGGGGTACTCAGTGGTAAGGTCTCGATCACTGAGACCTCTTGTGTTGAACTGTCATCTTCATCGTCCGAAGAACATGGATATTATTCTGGCGAAGAAGTCAATTTTGGCGATGAACCCGCTCTTCCTGACACAAGCAAATTCTCGCATATCTTAGAGGAAGAGATACAGGGATATGACCCTGTGACGGTTTCGCCGATAGCAAGGATCACCGCTACTGAAGGTATTTTCTTTATCCTCCTGAGTTGATTCCCCATCAAGTTAGGAATGAGTTCTAACATTTTTTTTTGACTTTCTTCTACAGGGCTGGCTGCCAGTAGTGAAGTCACAATAACTTCTTCTCATATCCAGGAGTTGGCACAGCAGGAGGGCCTTGAAGCTCCTGATACCAGGATGCTTCATGATGGTGCAACCGTCGAGGTCGGGGAGCCCTCACCCCCAAGTGGCTCATCCAGGGATTTTCCATCTTCAGATCCTCAACTTGGTAAGAGAATAATGACATTTTGGATACTCTCCTTTTTATCATTACTACTGACATTTAATGTTGTGGTTTACAGAGAGCACTGGGGTAGCTCGAGTAGAAGATCATGCGGCCAGCATTGGCGTAGAAGATAGCACAGTTCAAACTTCGGCCGAGGAACCCAGTGCCGTGGAGTTTGTTGTTGTTTCTATTGTTGTGGAAGCTGCTACAACAATAACTGTCCCGGAGGTATTGGCAATGACCTCAGTGTCCAACGAGCCTGTTGTCAGCCTTACCCTTGCACAAGTTGAACTAGTTTCTGTCTCTCGTCCTGTCATGGAAAGGGGATCCGGGAGTACATCAACAGGGTTATCTCTAACTAATGACATTATGGAAGAGCTAGCACGTCAAGTAGTGTGATAATTTTTTGCTTCCATGAGATCTTGTATTGACTTGATCCTATCTGGGGGCAGTTTCTTTGAGTTTGCCCAGATGCTTCTCGAGAGTCAGATCAAGAACATCAGTCACACTGGGAGTCCTTCACAGGCTAGGGTGTGTCTGATGCTGGTTGAACAGCTGGGAAGCCACCTGAAGGAGCTCATTACCCAAGAGAATGCTGGCTCAATGGATGAGGCTCGGTCAATACTGAGTAAGCTCCTCGCCGCTCAAGAACACGAGCGAAAGGAGATAGAGGAGCAAATGGCTGAAGAAACCTGCCATCTTCAGCACTTCCAAGCTAACTACCAAAGACTGATTAGCGATTAAAAGGAATCTGAAATCGTCATCTTGAGTGCCGAGCAAGCTATCACCACTGCTCGGATTACTATTGCCAGGGCGCAAGCCTTGATTGAGGCCAATGAGTAGAACTTGTTGTTGCTAGAAAAAGGCTAGAAGAGCTGGAGCTGCGAAGATGCAGAGTCAAGAAAACCTTACTGATCATTCCTCCAGGTTGGAGTCTCTTCAGACGCAACTAGCTACGAGGAGATTCTTGTCCGAGGAAGAGTTGCGGGCTCAAGCTTTGGTGGAAGCTGAAAAGGCACGTCAGCACGAGATGCATCGCCTCCGGAAACAAATCCGTTCTTTAGTGAAACAGGATTATTAGCCTTCTTCTCCTTTTTTTTTTGTAACACTCCATCTGTCGAATAAGAGCGTTTGTGTTACTATTATCATTTTTGAATCAAATAATAAAAGTTCTCAAATTTTGTCTCGTCTTTATCCTTTCAGACTTTTTTTTTACTGCCTGGATGAACTTAGTTTTTATAGTTGTACTCCTTGACTATTTGTGAAAATGCAGTCCTTAGTTATTTTGATAGGGTACGATCATGAATAATAAACTCAGACTGCACTGAGCTCTTGAGCGAGACGCGACTCTCATTTGTAGTGGAGACACAGTTTTAGGCTCCTCAAGAATGACGCGAGGGTCTCAGCTGGTTGGTGAGGGCGCAGCTCTGACTCATTAATGGAGACGCAGTTCAGGCTCATCAAGAACAATACGCAAACCTTGGTTATTTGGCAAAGACGCGACTTTGGCTTAAGAGAGACGTAATTCTGAGATACGAACTTGCGTATTTTTTTTTAATAAATGGGGCGCGGCCTTCAGGTTCATGAAAGGACGAGAATCCATAGACGCGGCCTTTATCTGCAGTAGAGACGTGGTTTTGGGGTCCTAACTGCAACCACATCAAGAATGACGCGTGTTTCTCAGCTGGTTGGTGAGGATGCGGCTCTGACAAAATGGAGACGCGATTCTGGTCCCTTGAGAGGGCGCAAATTCAGGCTGTACTGAGTTCATGATTGAGACGCGGCTTTAGGATGCATCCTCCAAGTCTTGTGAATGGGTGTGAACTCATGACGCAACCCTGAATAGTCATGGAGAATGGCCCCAACTTGCTCAGGAGACGCGGCTCTGAACCACTTCAGGAGACGTAGTTGTGACCTCTTCAGCAGGAATAAAAGGAACACAGCCATCAGGTCTATGAAAGGTCACGGACTTGTGGACACGACCTTTGAGTCTGCGCCCATGCAGCTTCCTAAGCGTCACATGCAGCCCGTCTTAAAGATCTTGTTGGATTGTTTAATGCCAAGTCGGCGTTGACGATTGGGGACTTGTGTCCTTCGATGTTTCCTGAAGTGGCAATCCACGCGTCAGTTCCTTATTGGACTTGATGTTCGTGCGAGAATTAAGGCTGATGGCTTTGATTTTCATGCCACTAATTGTAAGCCTTATGGCTTGCCTATAAATAGGCCTCATCCTCCTTAACAATCCATTAGTTAGATTGTTTCCCTTTGAGAGTATGCGATCTGAGGGTCTTCGTCTTGATTTGTGTATCTTCCCTTCAAGGAGATATGTTCCAATGAACAGTATGAACTCAAAGTTTCCATGCTTTCCTTGAATCTTTTCCAAAGATTATCACTGTCAAGTGATTTCAAGATCAAAAAACATCACCTTAAGTGCTTTTACGGCCGCGCCTTGGTGCATAAAGTTCAACTTCTAGAGAATTCTTCTCCGGGTAAGAACCAGTTGTCGCCATGAGATACTCAGTCCTTCTGAGTTTCTTTCTTCCTATCCATTGAAGAAACTCGATCTCTTGATCTCTTCTTGAAGTCTAATTGATGCGACCGTGTTCGGAAGTCGCGTCTTTCAGGTTTCTTGATGAAGAGATCTGGCTGACTTTTAATTCTAAGTCACAAGTCTTTTGACGCGAGTGTGACAAACTCTGTACTTAAATCTTGAAACGCGAGTTTTGTACATAAAGCCCGTGTTTGAGGTTCTTAACTTAAGAGAATTTTTAACTCTTTTGAGACCTCTGGACATAGATGTGGCAACCTCTATTTCTCAAACGCGGGTGTGACGAACTCTGCATCTAGGTTACCTCGCGTCTTTTATCTTGGACGCAGATCTGACACCAAACTGCGTTCTAATCTACACTGGCGAACTCCGCGTCTGAAGTTCACAACTTCAATCGCGTCTGCTCTTCAGCTCTTCTATTTTTACTAGAATTTTAACTTTTTGGTTTTCTGCTTCTTGCAGGTTCTGGGAGTCTCAGCCAGTCTTTCGCATCTTCGCTAGGCTCTTAGGAGAATATTTCGACTAGCGAGCTTGTTCGATTGGCGAGCATTCAGGGAATCAAAGCTCCTGTACATGGGCGAGGAGAATTCGCGTGATTAATAACATCCGTTAAGGACTTATTGGACATGATCTACCAGCAATACTCTGGGTTTGTCATGGTCACAGTGGGTATGGTGGTGGGTATGGTGATGGGTATGGTCCTCTTGCAGGTCACGGGAAAGAGGACATCACCTGTAAGGTCTCGGATCCTTCCTTTACCAATCTTACCCCAGAAGTACATCGATGAAAAACCCATGTTCATTAGATGACTTTCTAGTGGTGGAGATGTTCATCAACGAAAGATTATGACCCACACCAGTTGGTCGGGTGGAATCAAAATGTTCTTCTGCATTTCGACCTCGAGAAATACCATTGTTCTCAGTTAGCGATGAGCTTCTTCAATGATTACATCATGCATCATGGTGTAATCAGCATCCGATCGTCTTAACACTGATCAACAGCGACATGATCCAATGGAGGAAGAAAGTGGCCTTTCTTCGGCGCTCTTCCAAACATCTTGTATTTGGAGCGGTGTAGATGTCTTGAGGAGTGAGTGCAACCTTTCGCTGAGAGAGAGGGACTTCTTTGTACCCCTTTATTATAACACCCAATCTTATTATATAAGAGAGCGTCTTGTATCACTTTCATATGTTTGAATATAAATAAAAGTGACATTTTTTCTTGTCTTCTGATATGTCTTGAATTCCCTTTTTTTTTTGCATTGAATATCAGACACATAGAAGTAGAAACTCTTGACTTACTGGAAATGCGAAAATTAACTTAACAAGTCAAAGTTGAAAAAAAATTCCATTCCAGGAACTTAAGATAACTGTCAGAGATGCGATATTAACTTGACAAAAATGTGGGTCAGAGGTGTAAAATTAACTTGACTCAACGGGAATTTCAGTTTCATTTGGGAAGACTGAAAACATCACTTTCATAGGTGTAATATTGAACTTGACAGTGAAGGCAATGCTAGAGGTGTAATTTTGAACTTGGCATTGGTCATCTCAACTTCGATAGGGAAGTTCGAGGGAAAGTTATTGTCATAGGTGTATTGTTGAACTTAGCAATGAACTGGACGTTAAAGGTGTGATGTTAAACTTAGCATCACTCATCTCAGCTTCGATATGGAAGTCTAAGGGAAAGTGACTATCAGAGGTTTAATATTAAATTTGGAAGCAACTTAATCACTGTTAGAGGCGTATTGTTAAACTTAACAGTAGTTTGTCAGAGGTGTGATGTTAACCTGACAGTGGTTGATTTGTGATATGAGCAATTTTGAGGGCTTGTCATTCTATTGATGAGAATTGACAAGTGAAGTTTGGAATGTCAAAGGCATAATGTTAACTTGACAGTAGTTGATTTGCGACATGAGCAATTTTGAGAACTTGTCATTCTATTGATGAGAATTGACAAGTGAAGTTTGAAATGTCAAAGGTGTAGTGTTAACTTGACAAGAATTTGAAGATTTGTGACTCCATGTAGAGGAGAGACAAGTGAAGTTTGTACTCGTTGGGGAGTATTGAAATTGTCAGAGGTTTAGTGTTAACATATCAATGATTGTATTTGTGGACCTACCCTTCTATGAAAGAGAATTGGTAGGGGATTTTGGGTGGAAAGTAAAATAAACTGTCAGAGGTTTAATATTAACGTGACAATCGTTGATTTCTTGAGACGTGGGAAATTTGCCATTGAGGTGTAGTACTAACATAACAGCGAGGATTTCTAATGAGTTTTGTTGTCAGAGGTTTAATATTAACTTGACTGAATCCACTGGGGATTGAAAAATCTGGTTTATCAGAGGTTTAATATTAACTTGACAAATCTAAGTTCATTTCATTAGGGAGATGAACACAGATATTTTTGTGGCCCTACCATTCTTTGGGTGAGAATTGGTAGGAGATTTTTGAGGAGAGGAGAGGACCAAGTCCCTTAGGATTTTTAGCAAACCCTCAACTATCAATGGATACGATGGGCCTTTACCAACCACCGTTCGAGTTGGGCTAGCCATGCTATTCCCTTCAGCATGATAAGTTGTCGAAGACTTATGTTAGACTTAAAAGCCAACATTTTCCTCTATCCTTAGCCATCAGAGGCGTTGGATGTCAGTAGAAGAGTAACAAAACTAAAACTGAAGTTTTGCATTTTGTTTCTTCTTCAAATTTTACATCATGCATCATGATGTGACCATTGCTTGATCGGCATGACACTGATCGTCCGTGATATGATCCAACGAAGGGAAGAACCTTCTCTTGGATCTGGATTTTCGATCAGAGGTGTAGTATTAACCTGATCAGGAGAAGAATGCTATCAAGGATAGTATTTCTTCAAGAATTTGTCGTTGATTGGCATCATGAGCGTATCACCGTCTGAGGTTATGAGGCGATATGTTCCATTTGAGTAGACCGACTCTACTACAAATGGTCCTTCCCATTTGAGCTGAAATTTTTCTTTAGTCTTATGTGTCATCACCATAGGTCTTCTAACAGCTAAGACAAGGTCGCCTTTCTTGAAAGTTCGCTCCTTGACTTTCTTGTTGAAGGCTCTGATAATTCGAGCCTGATAGAGCTCGATTTGCTGTTGAGTTTGCAGGCGTTTATCGTCCAAAGCCTCCAGCTCTTGGAGTCGCAGTCGATACTTCTCCTCATTTGTCATCTCTGTTGTCAAGACGACACATAGAGATGGGATTTGGATTTCTAATAGGAGTACAACTTCACACCCATATACCAAGGAGAAAGGTGTAGCCTTCATTGGGGTTCGAATCGTCTTGCGATAGGCCCATAAGCATTCACCTAATTTGTCGTCCCAATCATGTTGGCTTTTCGAAACGAATTTTTTGAGAAGCTTCCCAATAGTCTTGTTAAAAGCTTCTGCGAGGCCATTAGCGGCTGGGTAATATACCGTTGAGGACACACTCTGGATTCTGAACTTGTTGCAGAACCTTTAAAAAGCTTGGCTGACGAACTGGGACCCATTGTCATGAATGATCCGTCGTGGCACACCAAAGCGGTAAATGACGTGATGTTTAACAAATTTGATCACGTCAGATGCCTTTACCTCCCTCAAGGGAATACCTTCAGCCCATTTAGAGAAGTAATCAGTTATAACTAAGATGAACTGATGTCCTTTGGATGAAGGTGGGCTGATAGAGCCGACCATGTCCATTCCCCAGATCTCAAATTGCCAGGTTAAGGTTGTAGAGCGAAGATATCCTGATGCTTGATGGATGAAATCGCCATGGACTTGACAAGCGTGGCATCGTTTGGCGTAAGTGATGGCGCCCGGAATCATCGTAGGCCAATAATATCCCAGCCTTTGGAGTCGATCTCCGAGTTTCTGACCGGGCTGATGAGCTCCACACATGCCATCATGCGCTTCTTTGAGTACTTCCTGTGACTCCTTTTGTGACAAGCAGCGGCGGAGGATCCTGTCATGCGATCGGGGATACAGTATTCGCGTGATCGCATTATAGTAGAATTTGGGGGCTTTTCTTCTAATAGCAGCTGCCTCTTTGGGAACATTAGGCAGAATGTCGTACAAGGCATAGTCAATATACAGGAATCGCTAATCCCTAGGCTCTGGACCGGCTTACGTCTCAAGAGCTTCTTTGGCTTGACAGTCTCCTGTCAGCTTTTGGCGATCTTCAAAAGTGACTCTTGGACAATATAAGTCGTGACTATAGACAAGTATTTTCTCTACAACTCCAGATGGAAGGGCTAAGGAGGTAGCGAGAGATGTCAGTGCATCTGCATGTGCATTTTGCTGGCGTGGTACATGGTCGATGTAAAAGTTTCCAAAATTTTCGTCCACAGAGATAGTTGCATTGAAATAGGGTACTAAGTCTTCATGCCTGATTCCGTACTCTCCGCGAACTTGGTTAACGATGAGTTTAGATTCCTCGTATGCTTCAAGATTTTTAATGCCAATCTCATCGGTGATTTGTATTCCAATCAAGAGGGCATTGTATTCCACTACATTGTTGGAACATGGCTCAGTTAATGAGAATGCACGAGAGATTACGTAGTTCTGTGGGGAGACCAGTACTACCCCCACTCCTGCTACGACACGCCCTTGTGGACCTGTTCTTGATGCACCGTCAAAGAAAAGTTGCCACACCTGTCTTTCAAAAGATGTCTGAGTCAGACAAACTTCAGCGACTTCGTCTGGGAGATCCTCGTAAAGTTCGGTCGCTCTCAGATCTGGATGTTTAGTCAGAAAATCATCCACCGCTTGTCCCTTCACTGCTTTTTGCGATAGAAAGCGCATCTCATATTGGGAGAGCAGTATGGCCCATTTTACCAGTCGACTATTTAGCGACGATGACTTCGTCATGAACAACCTCAAAGGGTTGACTTTTGATTTAACATTTATAGTTTGGCCCGCCAAGTAGTGTCGCATTTTCTGGACGGCGAACACCAATACCAAACATTCCTTTTCGATCGGGTTATACTGATGTTCAGCTCCAATCATGGTTCTGCTCAAATAGTAGATGCCTGCTCATATCTCTAATCATTATTCTGGGCTAGTAAAGCTCCTAAGGAATGATCCATTGCTCAACATATATCAGAAAAGGTTTTTCTGACACCAGAGTTATAAGGACAGGTGGTTGTGTGAGGTACTGCTTGATTTCCTCAAACGCTGTTGGCAAGCATCATCCCAGATGAATGAGACGCCCTTTTTCATTAATTTGGTGAAGGATTGGCATCTTTCGGAGAGATTTGAGATAAACCTCCGGATGTATGCTAGTCGCCCTTACAATCCTCTAAGCTCCTTGAGATTCCTTGGAGGTTGCATCTCCCGGACGGCACGGACTTTTTCTGGGTCTAGGTGAATTCCTTTAGATGTCACCACAAACCCTAGGAATTTACCGCTGGTTACCCCCAAGAAAGATTTGGTGGGGTTCATCTTCCACTGATGTGCCCGCATGATTTCAAAAACTGTCTTCAGATCGGCTATGTAGTCGCCCTTGATGCGGCTTTTTACTGCAATGTCGTCAATGTAGCATTCCAATGTTTTACGCATATGTTCGTGAAAAATTGCATTCATAGCTCTCTGATATGTTGCCCCCGCATTCTTCAGTCCGAAGGGCATGACAGTATAGCAATATACCCCCAGTGGTGTCCTGAAAGAAATATGCTTTTCATCATGAGAGTACATTTTGATTTGATTGTACCCTGAGAATCCATCCATGAAAGACATTTGTTCAAACCGCACGTATTGTCAATCATGACATCCGTGATTGGGAGAGGGAATTTGTCTTTGGGACAAGCTTCATTTAGATCATGAAAATCTTGTTTGACTGAGATTTCCTGCACACAAAATATAGTATTTTAGTTTTAAGAATAGATGTGCAAGTTCTCAATTCTAATCCGCGGTAGCAGGGCTATGCGGGTCGTGATCCTCAGGGAGGGACTGCGATGGAAGCGTTAAGCAAGTTTCTCTAAAGTTTTTATTTTTATTAGTTAAGTTAGAAAGATAGCGGTATTTACAATGGTCGGAAAAAGAATATGGAGATGAGTTATGATTTAATCTACAAAAAGAAAAGAAAAGAAAAGAAAAGAATACTTACTTGAGTTTGGTTGAAGAAAACCGTGAAAACCTTACATGTTCTATCTTGCTTAGGAGGCGTTCCACGAATAGATCATAAACTCGAGCTCAATCCCTATGCACATTATATCGTCAAGCATATCAAGAACGAAGTGATGCATAGCTTGGAGTAGAACGTCTTCATGAACTATCGCTGGTTCTCACATAGCTTAGTTATACTTGCTTTTGGAATCCACTTGCATATTCATCAACAAACACAAGAGATCACAGAGAAAAAGAAAGGAAAACAAAAAGAAAAATAAAATATAAGAACAATGAACAAAAGAAAAATAATTATCTTTATTGCTTTAATCAATGGCAGAGAAGAGAAGATACATCGGTGTCACGCTCAACATAAGCCTCTCTCTCTCTTGAAAATAAAAAGAAAAACCTAACTACAACCTAGAAGAAGACTAAAACCTAGCTTTTTGGCCCTTGGCTCGCCTCTGGACTACTCTGTACGTTGCACTGCAGGGGTATTTATAGGTGCAGAAGGCCGAAGAATCCCGGATGAAGTAGCCCACGAAAGTTGGTCCATGATGTCATCAACTTTGCCGCAGAAACTGGGATTTTGCCGTGGAATTGCGGCATTTCTAGGGAATCTGCGGCCACACGCTTTGGCGCGTGGCTTCTTCTGGTCCGTCCATCTGGGCGCCTGCTTTTGGAAGCTGCATCCTGACTCTTTATCGTGGGATATGGATATAACTTGGGAATCAAGTTATCTAGATTTGGAATTCTCCCAATCTCTTTTGAACGAATTTCCTTATCTCTGCATCTTATCTTTGGCTTTTATCCTCATCTGCAAGAGTTTAGGGTTGGGTAGAAGTCTATCCTTCCCTCATCTTTGATATTTGCAACTTTAGCCCTTGTATATTTGCACTTTGACAATTGATATTTGCGCTTTTGCACCTGGGCTTCAAACATGGGCTTGGATCTGGGCTTTTGGGCTTTTGGGCTTTTTAAGCTTTATTTATTATTAAAATAATAATTCGAGGCCTGCACACAATAAATAATAAAATATTAATAATTGTGCAGAATTAAATGAATAAATATGAAAATGTGATGGTAAATGTTATGATAAAAATGCACTTTTGACTACCAATCACACCCCCACACTTATCTTTTTGCTCGTCCTCGAGTAAAAACAAAGAAAAAGAAAAAGTTAATCTAACCTAACTCACTTTCGTAGGAATCACGATTGCACTTAGCACGTGCAACAAGCCGTTAAACCTCTAGGTTACCCTAGAGGACGAGTGTTGTCTCGTGAGGGTTTTCAGCGGATTGCACCCACAAAATCCATAAAAAGAAAATATTTGAATTATTATTGAAGAGACTAAGTAGTCTATAAGTTTTAGGATCCTCATTTTTATTTATTCTTTAAACTTAGTCTTTATAAAGTAAATTGTTTTCATTTTAGGTAAGGGTCAAAATTGAACTTCTAATATAGTCTTTTTCGTTACCAAAAATCATATGCATCCTTATGAATTTATACTAGGAATTCCTTAACTTGGACTCTCATGCCTCTATATATATATTTTTTTCTTTTTTTTTAATATGTATAACGCATCTAATTTTCTTTCGTATAAGCATTAAGGCTTCTTGAGGCCCTCATACCTAACTAATTAATTATTAGATGTGTTAATACATATATAAGTAATTTTTCCTTAATTTCCTTAGGCTTTCTAATCCACCCATGTAACGAACTTAAAGTCGATGACTCCCAAACCGGTTGGCTTTAGGGCACCAGGTGAGAAAACACCCCGCGAACTCAAATTCGAGTGAACTAGGCCCCAAAACTAAGGACTTTATTTTATTTACTCACCTTTAGGCATGAATACTTATGCTTCTTGAGGCACTTGTATCAGCTTAATTGGTGATTTTTTTTTTTTTTTTTGTGAGGCACAAGGTCTTTATCTTAGAATCCTAGATATGCATTTGGTATGCATATTTCATTAAGGTAAAAATCAAGACTAATTACTTATTCAATTTCTCTCCTATACCTAAAAATTTAAACAATTTATTTATTTTGACCAAGTTTTTAGAAATCCTAATCACGATTTTCCTAATCCTTAAAACTAACTTAGATTTCTTTCAAAAAAAATAAGTCAAAATATTTCCTTTTTATAACATTTTTTTTATATTTTTTTTTATTAGCAAATTTTGTTAGTGTCTACTTATGTTAGTATATTAGTAAAGCCCACCCCCACACTTATCTCATGCATTGTCCTCAATGTATGAATGAATGCATATATGCATGAAACAGAACAAGGGAAGGCGGAAGTTACCGTAGGGTGGTGGTTCCGGAGGTGGTCTAATTGGTCCACGAAATGCGGCCCAATCAAGATGACAGATAATTTGGTGGAACCCACCAGAAACTTTCCTTACATAACCCACTAAAATATATGTATAATCAATTTTAGTATTTTCACCCCATCAAATTTCCAAATTTCATAATAAATTTCAGAGTTAATTGTCTCAACCTCCTTGTCCCAAAATGGAGTATGAAACGATGAAATTATTGACTTGGACATTATAGGTACGGGAACGAATACCGACTCAAGGAAGATGCTCAAATCAAGTAAGGGCTCAGGAGTCGGGCTAGGTTAAAGAATTGAGTCCAAGTCAAGAAATTGAAACTCAAGTCCACAATCTTCTTCCCACAATGGAATGTGACCTAATATGGGTGATATCTCTTTACTTCCAATATTAAGGAATTCTAGCTCATCGCCATACAATTCTTCAAAACTAAGGTCAACATCTTCCGTCAGAATTGTACAATCAGTTTCAGAAGTAAAGAGATTGTGAGAATCTAGGTCGCATATCTCATTGGGTTCAATGTAAGAACTTGCCAATTTATCCATAGGATTTTCAAAATTGCACAATTGGTCAAGTTCAATATGATCATCTAAAATGGGTGATTCAATTTCATTATGAATTGGAATAGGATCCAATGTTGACTCGGGAAAAGTGAAATCAGGTGGAGATACTGGAGTCATTATTGAATCAGGAAATAAAACTGAATCATCAAGTTGGGGATCATGATCATATTCATCCTCAAGTTCTATTTCAGGAAAGGAAAAACTTGCCAAACTATCAACAGTTGGAGTTTCGGCAAGTTCTAATAATTGTACTGAATTAGAATCTTGTTGTCCAAAGCAACTTGGTTCGTCGGCTCTAAAAGAGTGGTCAGCGATATCAGAATTAGCCGGACGGTGAGAACGTAAGGATTAAACCATCAAATCTATGTCATGCTCATGAGCTAATCTAGCCTGAGTCATGGCTTCAACCCTCTTTTGTGATTGGGCTTGGAAAAAGGAAGTGTAATCGTGATGAAGTTGTGAGTCGGTGGACTCACGCATCATCATGTCTAAGATTGATGGGGTTGTTGCTTGGACTCGTGCATACTTATCATTTCCCCGATAGATGGTAATCTATTCTGAATGGGGGGATCTGAGTATGAATCATTGAAAGAATGTGAACTAGATGGATATGAAGGACAATTTGGTTGAGAATTAGACTCGGGGGACTCGAAACCCCATGAACTCTGTGACGAGTTGAAATTATTATGAAAATTATAGTTATAAGATGGGGGGGTGTGGGTTATAGTCATTCGGATGAGACCATTCCGGCACACTAGATTGGTTATGATATGCCGGGTTGGTAATATCCGAATAATAGTTAGGTGTGTAATATGGATTAAAATTGGAATTATTATATGCCATATCACACCAACACAAACAAATAAACAAACAAAAAGAAAGAAAAATTCTAACCTAAGTTAGGGTAGACCTATGACCTAGACGACTCCTAACTGGTTAGACTGTCCACGGGAGGTAAGGTGCAGACTTTGACCACAAGTTAATCAGCCAGGTCAGGGTAAGAATGGTGGGAGGTTTTCCGTCAAAGACGTTCCTTAATTAAATAACCACCAATCTTCGGCTTTCGGCCCTCAATCCCTTTCCTAGACACTGATTTGACAAGAGTCAACTTCCAGCACTGTTCCCCCTTAGGATAATCTCCTATTGAGTCCGAGATGTCCCTAGGGTCAACGTTTACTAATTTTTAAGTTAGGTTTGGGTTAGTGAGTGCTCAGGATATGATTTTTGGGCTAAGGAAGGGTGATGAAATCCCCACCTTATCTTGTTAATAGGTTATGCCCTTAAGATAAATTAGTGCAAGTGTACAAGATAAATAGATAAGATTCACTCAAAGCAGAAATTCAACCAAGAGATGAGTCCTATTCTACATGCAATGCTTACGTACCTTGCTTCTCCAGCACTCTTCAACAGTAAATAAAAATAACTAAAAAGACACGTGCCTAATATGCAAACGTCTAATCAATTTTTATTTTTAACAACCAATAATTTACTGTTGAATTATTAGCAATTTACAGGTATATCACAGAACAAAATAAACAGAGCAGTAAACAGAATTTACAATTTGCAGCAACCTGCAAAAAGATCAATCAGAAGTTCTCTACTGTTGCCGCGTTTCCGCGGCTCTGGCCGCGGATCCGCGGCAAAACAGTAGGTTCTGGTGCTCTGCCTTCGAGGGCAGAGGCACAGAATAGCAATATTCCACTGCTGCTGCTATGTTTCTGTTTCCTGTTCTCCAAACCTGCAAACAGAAAAGAATAAAGAATTAGTTAAAAATTAAAATTTTGTTTTAGAGATAAACTTACCGTCCCTCCCTGGCAACGGCGCCAATTGTTTGACTGAGATTTTCTGCACACAAAATATAGTATTTTAGTTTTAAGAATAGATGTGCAAGTTCTCAATTCTAATCCGCGGTAGCAGGGCTATGCGGGTCGTGATCCTCAGGGAGGGACTGCGATGGAAGCGTTAAGCAAGTTTCTCTAAAGTTTTTATTTTTATTAGTTAAGTTAGAAAGATAGCGGTATTTACAATGGTCGGAAAAAGAATATGGAGATGAGTTATGATTTAATCTACAAAAAGAAAAGAAAAGAAAAGAAAAGAAAATAATACTTACTTGAGTTTGGTTGAAGAAAAACGTGAAAACCTTACATGTTCTACCTTGCTTAGGAGGCGTTCCACGAATAGATCATAAACTTGAGCTCAATCCCTGTGCACATTATATCGTCAAGCATATCAAGAACGAAGTGATGCATAGCTTGGAGGAGAACGTCTTCATGAACTATCGCTGGTTCTCACATAGCTTAGTTATACTTGCTTTTGGAATCCACTTGCATGTTCATCAACAACCACAAGAGATCACAGAGAAAAAGAAAGGAAAAAAAAAAAGAAAAATAAAATATAAGAACAATGAACAAAAGAAAAATAATTACCTTTATTGCTTTAATCAATGGCAGAGAAAAGAAGATACATCGGTGTCACGCTCAACATAAGCCTCTCTCTCTGTTGAAAATAAAAGAAAAACCTAACTACAACCTAGAAGAAGACTAAAACCTAGCTTTTTGGCCCTTGGCTCGCCTCTGGACTACTCTGTACGTTGCACTGCAGGGGTATTTATAGGTGCAGAAGGCCGAAGAATCCCGGATGAAGTAGCCCACGAAAGTTGGTCCATGATGTCATCAACTTTGCCGCAGAAACTGGGATTTTGCCGTGGAATTGCTGCATTTCTAGGGAATCTGGCCACACGCTTTGGCGCGTGGCTTCTTCTGGTCCGTCCATCTGGGCGCCTGCTTTTCGAAGCTGCATCCTGACTCTTTATCGTGGGATATGGATATAACTTGGGAATCAGGTTATCTAGATTTGGAATTCTCCCAATCTCTTTTGAACGAATTTCCTTATCTCTGCATCTTATCTTTGGCTTTTATCCTCATCTGCAAGAGTTTAGGGTTGGGTAGAAGTCTATCCTTCCCTCATCTTTGATATTTGCAACTTTAGCCCTTGTATATTTGCACTTTGACAATTGATATTTGCGCTTTTGCACCTAGGCTTCAAACATGGGCTTGGATCTGGGCTTTTGGGCTTTTTAAGCTTTATTTATTATTAAAATAATAATTCGAGGCCTGCACACAATAAATAATAAAATATTAATAATTGTGCAGAATTAAATAAATAAATATGAAAATGTGATGGTAAATGTTATGATAAAAATGCACTTTTGACTACCAATCAGATGCATATCCAGATCTTCCCCTTTTTCTTAGTAACGAAGATGATATTGGCTACCCAATCAGGGTGTTGCTCCTCCCTAACGAAGCCAGAGTCTACAAGTTTTTTAACTTCCGATTGGACTGCTTCCATTATTTCTGGACGGAATCGTCGATACTGCTGTTTGACTGGCTTCACATCTGAATTAATGTTAAGGCGATGCATAGCCACTCGAGGGTCAAGCCCAAGCATGTTCTCGTAATTTCAAGTGAAAATATATATATACTCTCGGACAAGAGATATTAAGTTTCTTTCTCAGAGGGTGATAGGATTTCGCTTATAAAGATGGGCTTAGGAAGCCTTATCTCCCAGATTAATCTGGGTGATCTTATCTTCCGTGGGTGGTTCGTGTTGTTCAAAAGAGAAATCCTAGAGAGTATTTAGGTGTTTGATCCAAGGATCTGTATCAGACTGGATCGTTTCTTCATCTCCATCTTCCAGGTGGCTTGTTGAAATCATGTTTACTGAAAGTTCTCTGAAGAGGTTGCCGATACTGACGTCCGACTCCCACGATGACAAGCCAGATGAGTAATCATGGTATAATGATTCTTCTATCTCAGAGGCTGATGGAATTGGAGTTGATAACCCAAACCCCTGTGAGTTCAATAGTAATAGTCGGGGTCTTCCCTTTCAGAACGAAAAATCGAGGTAGTGTTTTTCTTCCTTTGTCAAAGTTTAAACCAGGACCATTTGTTATATCATACCCCATCCTCTCCATCATTCTGAGTATGTTTGGCTTATAATGAGATAACCGAGGAGATTCATTCTCACTTTTTGAGTCTTCGTGAGACATCAATTCGGACATAATTCTTTCAAAAAGAATTAGTTTTTGGCCTTTGCGTCGTGCTGGGACCATGAATACTGATTCTTGCGCATCGCCGACATCTTGATACTTTTTGAGGAATGACTTCATTGGTACATGCAACAATGTCAGGCATCCATTGCCAACCAGGGCTCATTATCCACCTCTGTACAAGTTTCTGATGGCACTGAATCAGAAGCAAACACAGAAAAGTAAGCCACATTCAATTCTTCATTAATATACCACTTGCCTACATCATCGATGGTGTTATTAACATCGAGCTTATTAATGCTCGTTATAAGTAGATTTAATTCCTACATGCACTTTTCTTCTGCCTCTGGCTCAGTGTCAGCTTCATTACTAGAGTCTGGTTCCTCTGGCTGTAAATTTTCGTTCATCTCCAGAGAATCCTGGTGTAGGAGAGAGTCTGTGAAATAGTTCTCTACCCCCTTGAATGGATGCCTTTTGGCAATCAATGTTCGGACTTTTCCACTTCCATCGATGTACTTCATGACTTGATGGAGAGTGGAGGGGACGATAGAATTACGATGAATCTACGGCCGCCCGAGCAGCAAATTGTATGAAGTGTCGGCGTCGATTACATAGCATGTCACTTCAGATCTTAGATCCCCAATCTGGCATTTGAGTTTGATCTTCCCCATTGGTTGCATACCATTGGCGTTGAAATCATAGATGGTAGTTTGGATGGCGCTCAATTGGTGGGTAAGGATTCCTAAGTGCTACATTTCCCAGCGAGGGATGATGCTCAACGCAGATCCTAGATCTATCTGAATGCGGCTCACTTCAGATGATTTAATGTACCCTGTGAAGTACAGGGGTCGATCATGTTTTCCGTTGAGCTGCATGTCATCTGACATAAAGGTGATGCAGGGAGCATTTTGGGAGGCATGGAGGCAGTCCTCTTCATCTTCCTCCTGTGGTCCAGCCAGGATCTAGGCCATGAAAATCTCAGCATCAGGTAGGGCTTCCTCAGAGCTTCTCTTGTTGACGTTGTTGGCCCGAAGGCCCATCACTCTAGTTTTGATGATGATTAACACATGTAGTTATAGTACTAATGATCTTGTGTTTAATTAGTGACAGATTTATGATCAAAATCTTAGTAGGTGCATAGCTTCAACAAAGGATTTGAAGTCAAGTTTTGGAGCTTGCACGGTGTTTGGACCAAGTCAAGAAGGCTTCAAGTGAAGACTTCAAGAAGATGAAGACTTGTGTCTAGGTTTGTTTTATAAGATTTTGTTTTAGTTAAAATGTAAAGGATAGAGTAGTTGGTGGATTGCTCAAGTATTATATACACACACTCTTGATAGTTTTATTTTTACAAAAGAATTTCTATTTTAGAAAATACATGTTTGTTTTGATATTCAAGTATACATATCTTTTATCCAAACCATGTTTAGAGCTTAATGTCAAAAACATAGATATTTCACCATGTTTGTGTAGTGGATCATATCCATACACACTATGCTTTAAAAGTAGTTTAAATATCTTATTTTTATATTTGGAGAAGTTTTGGAAAAACAAAGTTTGGAAAAATAAGTTTTGGAAAATACTGTTTTCATTTGAGCCAATTTTTCCATATTACAAAATAGTCCAAATCATTTATAACATGCCTTGATTTGTGCAAGCATGTTTGTTTATCAAAGTATATTGGTAAAACTATTTTTGTAGATTTTCTATATTTTATGGATTTTATTTCTATCATAAGACCAAGTTTTTAATCCCTAGTTCAGACCTGACCTGGCTTCAGCCGGTCGACCGACGGTCACAGACTTACACGCCAGTTCTGCAGGAGGGCCGGCCGACCGACCCGTTCGACCGTCCAGAGAGCTCTGCTCTCTGGAAAGGCCCCGGCCGACCGGCGGTCGACCGGACAGAGAGACTTGCTCTCTGTATCCTGGTTCGGTCGACCGATGGCGCAAACGGTCTGAATATGACCGTTGGCTGGTCGGCTGTCGGTCAACCGACAGGCCTGACAGACCCCAACGGCTAGTTTTCCAGACTCTATAAAATGGGGCATTTGGGGTTGTTTTGATTAAGATTTTTGGAGACTTTTAGAGCCAGTTTTTCCTACTTTTTCAGAGGTTTTTCTCCACAAAATTGAGAGCAAATATTTCCAATCAAAAGGAAAGTTTTATCAAGAGTGTAAAAGTGTTTTTCTTTGAGTTTTCCTCCACCATCTCTTTCCTTGTTTTCTCACACAACACTTGAGCTATCCATTGCTATATCTACCCTATAGGGAGTTTGTTGTGAGAGGATTTTAGGTGATCAAGAGTTTTGATCACCAAAGTTCTACTTTGTTCTTTGAGGAAGCGGACGTGTGTGTTCGCATTGTTTCGGGTCCTAGTGGGGACTCGGTGTTTCGGGTTCGGGTGCGAACTCTTGTTTGAGGTGCGGCCTCGGCGAGCCGGTGGGCTTGCGGTGTGTACGGAACTAGGGAGTCCGAGGGATTGTAGGTGTTGCGGCACCGAGAGTAATCCATTGGGATCAAGCATAGTGGAAATCCTTCGTGTGTCGAAGGTGGGGATGTAGAGCAAGTGTGCTCGAACCTCAAAACAAATCCCTTGTGTTTGCGATTGCTCACTCTCTCTCTCTTGTCTCATTTGTTTATATCTTGCATGCTTTTATTGTGTTTATACTTACATGCTTGATATTCATATTGTGCTTATTTGATATACATGCTTGGGTTATTTGCTAACACTTGTATTTAACCAAGAGAGCCAACGCGGCACCTCAACCCTTATCTAGGGGAATCTAGAGAGTTAGTCCAGAGCCCTTCACTGGGAATTCGGCTACACTCTTGTGTTATACGTGGTTTTTTTATTTTGTGTTTAGGTCATAATAGTTTTTACTTCGCATTATTGGCATTAAGTGACCATTAGATTAGCCATCACCTATTCACCCCCTCTAGGTGAACTTACAATTGGTATCAGAGCCAAGTGCTCTGAATTTGGGTCTTACAACCTAGAGTTAAAGATCCTCATTTTAGGCTAATCACTATTTTTGTACACACACCATGGACTTCATGTCACCACCCACCTTTGACATTCTTAACATCCAAATTTGGAAGGTTAAGATGTCTTTGTACCTCAAGGCCCTAGGCATTCATGTTTACCTTGCCATCACTAATGATTATTGTTTAAATGGCAAGAATATTGAGGCTAATGCAAAAGCCTTTTATGCTTTAAAGTCTACCCTAAATGATGATTATTTATCTAGGGTTTCTAACATTGATTCGGCTTTTGTAGCATGGAACATCATCACCTCCCTCGGCGAAAAGGATCTATATTATGCCGGAGCGATTCGGACGTTGGAAGCAACACCTCCAACTTGTGCTATATGGTCCAAGGGGATAACCCCCTTGAGGTAACTACCGAATCCGAGGTAGATGAAATGATATGTCATATGATGAGCTTGCATGTTTTTGTCAACAACTACTTGAAAATATGACATGTTAAGAAAAGAAAATAAAAATTTGAAAAAGAATTTTGATTGCATGCTAAAAGAAAATGATTCATTTAGAACTATCATTGCATGCTTAGAAAAAGAAGAAGAAGATTTGAAAAATGAAAATGTTTCCTTGATGTTCAAATTAAATGATCTTTGTGAAGGAAACACATATTTGAAAAATAAAATTATTTTGGTGGAAAAACAAAAGGAAGTTGTTTTTCAAGAAAATAATGTTTTAAAAGGAAAAATGATTGAAAAAGAAAAAGAAAAAGAAAAGGTTTCTAAAAAGAAAAAGACTTTTGATCATGCTTTACATGCCACCCCTCTATTGATCAAATGAAGTTAAATTTTTGAAAAGAAAATTGATAGTTTGAGCTCAACCTTGAGCTCTTGTGCATTTAACCACACTAGGTTGGAGTCAATGTTTTCAAAGAAACAAACTCCACACATTCATGCACATCATCATCATGCATATGCTTATGTTGCACGTCATGATCACACTCACACACATAAGCATACTAAGGTGTACAAGTGTACACATTGTGACCGCAAAGGCCATTTAACAAAATTTTGTTTTGATAAGTTGCATGTTTTAAATTTTGCTAAAAATAAAAATATTTGGGTTCCTTATAAGACTAACCCCCAAGGACCCAAAAGAAAATGGGTACCAAAACCCCCACCGTGTGTTTTTGATGTAGGTGAGGGCTCTCACACGACGTGAGAGAAATGGTGCCTTGATGGTGGATGCACTTGGACTTGATGGACACATATATGGATGCATCACTATCAAAGAGGTTTGGTGAGTCAACCACCATGTTTGGAGTTTTAGAACATAGTTCCTTAGTTGGTAACTATTTCTAAACTCTTAGTTTATTTACATGCTATTCATTTGTAATATCATATAGCATGTTCATGTTTTAGTTTTTTTTTTTGTGCTTCATGAGGTATATAACTTGTTTAGATGTAGATTCTATTAAAACTTGGATTTATACATGTACAAATAGTGAGAACAAATTGATTCATAGATGTTTGCACTTCATGCTCATTTGTACCCACTATATGCACATATATAGCCTAGTTTTGATGATTCTTTCATTTACACTTGTTTTGCCTATTTTCATGTTTTACTTCATGTATATGTAATTTTTGTTCAAATCTAATAAATATACATGTATATCCTTTTTGAGTCTCTTGCCTTCATGCAAATAATATTAGTAGACTCGTTTTATGTTTGGGATATGTATGCATATTGTTAGATTTAGATAAATCATACATATACCTAGAAGTTTATTGTTTTTAATGAAAAATAAATTTTCATGTTTTGTTTGATAAAATAAAATTAATAACTTGTTTTGATCATTTTAAGCCTTAATGACTATTTTCATGAAAATGCTATATACATGATTCTTGTACACTCTACTTCATTTGTTTTGTCATGACTTTGATTCATGAACATATTTTTGAGCTTTATAGATCGAGTGTCAATTCTTGTGTATTAGGTATGATTCATGAAAAACATATGACTTGATTTCATGTTTTGAAGGATCTTTAACTAGTTTTTCAAAAATTAATTTAACTAGTTATTTATTCTTCAATGTTTTATGAGTTATACACATGATCCTATTATTGTTTCAATTGGTATCATTGAATCATTTCAATTGGTATCAATTTGACTCTATTTTTGTATATACTCATATTTTGTTTTTCTTATATATGTATGTATCAATTTCAATTGGTATACTCATTTTTCATACATATATATGTTTTGTATTTGTGCTTAAGTTAAAATCGATTTACATGTTTAAAAGCACAAACTTTGTTTATGCTAAGCTTACTTCAAACTTTTTTTAGCTTATGCATTATGTTTTAAAATTTTTTAAATTGGTATCAAATTAAAAATTATGTTTATTTGATATCTCAAGATTTGTTTTATTAAGAAAATTCAAATTTTGTTTTATAAGAAAAATCAAAGGATTTTTGAGTTGTATTGCCTATATGCAAGGAGAGCTTAACATCTCTTCTACATATAGATTCATGTTGAGTGTATTGTATATTGAGGAGCTTGACAACTCTTCTTTATGTGGTACACGTGTGTAGGGGAGCTTCACATCTCCTCTTATGCATTACATATTATACGTTATGTGAATTAGGGCTTGTCATCCCTCCTTCATGTAATGTATATGTGTAGGGAAGTTACTTAACCGTCTTCCTCTCTCATGAATGTATATCGCATATAACCTTTCTTGATTGATTTGGTTTACCCCTTTCTTGATTCTTTGTTTCGGACAAAAAGGGGGAGAAAAATTTGATGATTTTGTTTTTACTTCCACCCATTTGTTGATGATTGACAAAAAGGGGGAGAAGTATTTGAGATATATGCATGTTTTCCTTACTTAAGGGAAGAAGTATTTGTGTTTATGCATATTTGTTTTGCAAATAGGAGAAAAAGAATTTGATTTGTTTTATGCTTGAGTGCATGTTTATCTCCTTCATTTGCATACATGTTTTATGTGCCTCATTGCATATTTATTTTGTTTATTTGAGATGCATGAGTTAAGGGGGAGCTTCTTTGAAGCTTTACTTTAATCCATGCATATATACTTCATGAGTTTTTATCATCATCAAAAAGGGGAGATTGTTGGCCCGAAGGCCCATCACTCTAGTTTTGATGATGATTAACTCATGTAGTTATAGTACTAATGATCTTGTGTTTAATTAGTGACAGATTTATGATCAAGATCTTAGTAGGTGCATAGCTTCAACAAAGGATTTGAAGTCAAGTTTTGGAGCTTGCACGGTGTTTGGACCAAGTCAAGAAGGCTTCAAGTGAAGACTTCATGAAGATGAAGATTTGTGCCTAGGTTTGTTTTATAAGATTTTATTTTAGTTAAAATGTGAAGGATAGAGTAGTTGGTGGATTGCTCAAGTATCATATACACACACACTCTTGATAGTTTTGTTTTTACAAAGAATTTCTATTTTAGAAAATACATGTTTGGTTTAGATATTCAAGTATACATATCTTTTATCCAAACCATGTTTAGAGCTTAATGTCAAAAACATAGATATTTCATCATGTTTGTGTAGTAGATCATATCCATACACACTATGCTTTAAAAGTAGTTTAATATCTTGTTTTTGTATTTGGAGAAGTTTTGGAAAAACAAAGTTTGGAAAATAAGTTTTAGAAAATACTGTTTTCATTTGAGCCAATTTTTCCATATTACAAAAATAGTCCAAATCATTTATAACATGCCTTGATTTTGTGCAAGCATGTTTGTTTATCAAAGTATATTGGTAAAACTATTTTTGTAAATTTTTCTATATTTTATGGGATTTTATTTCATCATAAGACCAAGTTTTTAATCCCTAGTTTAGACCTGACCTGGCTTCAGCCGGTCGACCGCCCGGTCGACCGATGTGCACAAACGTGCACGCCAGTTCTGCAGGAGGGCCGGCCGACCGACCCGGTCGACCGTCCAGAGAGCTCTGCTCTTTGGAAAGGCCCCGGCCGACCGAGCGGTCGACCGGACAGAGAGACTTGCTCTCTGTATCCTGGTTCGGTCGACCGATGGCGCAAACGGTCTGAAATATGACCGTTGGCTGGTCGGCCGTCGGTCAACCGACAGGCCTGACAGACCCCAACGGCTAGTTTTCCAGACTCTATAAAATGGGGCATTTGGGGGTTGTTTTTATAAGATTTTTGGAGACTTTTAGAGCCAGTTTTTCCTACTTTTTTCAGAGGTTTTTCTCCACAAAATTGAGAGCAAATATTTCCAATCAAAAGGAAGTTTTATCAAGAGTGTAAAAGTGTTTTTCTTTGAGTTTTCCTCCACCATCTCTTTCCTTGTTTTCTCACACAACACTTGAGCTATCCATTGCTATATCTACCCTATAGGGAGTTTGTTGTGAGAGGATTTTAGGTGATCAAAAGTTTTGATCACCAAAGTTCTACTTTGTTCTTTGAGGAAGCGGACGTGTGTGTTCGCATTGTTTCGGGTCCTAGTGGGGACTCGGTGTTTCAGGTTCGGGTGCGAACTCTTGTTTGAGGTGCGGCCTCGGCGAGCCGATGGGCTTGCGGTGTGTACGGGACTAGGGAGTCCGAGGGATTGTAGGTGTTGCGGCACCGAGGAGTGATCCATTGGGATCAAGCATAGTGGAAATCCTTCGTGTGTCGAAGGCGGGGATGTAGAGCAAGTGTGCTCGAACCTCAAAACAAATCCCTTGTGTTTGCGATTGCTCACTCTCTCTCTTTGCTCATTTGTTTATATCTTGCATGCTTTTATTGTGTTTATCCTTACATGCTTGATATTCATATTGTGCTTATTTGATATACATGCTTGGGTTGTTTGCTAACACTTGTATTTAATCAAGAGAGCCAACGCGGCACCTCAACCCTTATCTAGGGGAATCTAGAGGAGTTAGTCCAGAGCCCTTCACGGGAAATTCGGCTACACTTTTGTATTATACGTGGTGTTTAGTTTAAATAGTTTGTTTAGGTCATAATAGTTTTTACTTCCGCATTATTTGGCATTAAGTGACCATTAGATTAGCTATCACCTATTCACCCCCCCTCTAGGTGAACTTACAGACGTTGATAGTCTCAGGAGCTCGTAGAGGGTGATCATGACTGGGATATTGGCCAGTTGAGCCAAGATGTCAAAACGGTAAGGTGTTGGAGATCCTTCCGCGCTATTCTTTGGAAGAGCCTTGGAAAACCAAGCTCTTTCTGCTTCTCCACTGATTGCTTTACGGAGGGCTTGGTTGGCTCTGTAGTAGGTTTAGGAGAGCTCACCACCATCTCGTCATACTTCTTTAAATACGACTGACCCGAACAAGTTTCTGCCATGAGCGATTTATTAAGCTCTACGGTAAGGACAATTGTTTCCTCTTCCAAATCGATTAGTGAGGGAACACCGGTTTCTACTTCCCGAAAAGAAGCACACACCACATGTGTAGGATGAAGCTTTCATCTTGCCTTTGGACTTTCTGTTGGCAACAGTAGTCCACTGTTGGCCATCACAAGGTCGGGATCAACCCACATAATTTCTCCCTGAGGTGTAGGGATAGGTACAAGACCTTTCTCATGTTGATGATGTGGGTCTGTATTGATCATTCTTAGTTCCCCTTTCGGGATGAGAACTACTACGGATGGTGCTGGAGGCTGTTTTCCAAACTGAAGAAATGATGTCATATTAGCCGTCACTTTCTTCTATTCTGAATGGAGCTTTAGCACTTCCATATCGACCAGAGCTTAAAGGATATCTTTGAAGATGTAACAGCTCTTAGTGGGGTGCCCTAACATCCTATGATACAGGCAGTAGTTAGGATTGTCGGACTTGCCGACTTCTTCAGAACATCTAGCTTCAGGAAACTTCAATCTGTTGCTCTTGTTGAGTAACTTGAACAATGAATCGACATGCTCATCTTTGAAGGAATACTGCTTGTTGGCACGTGGCTGATTTGAAGAGCCACCTCCCCTGGCCGGCTGAGGTTTGACGGGGGATTTTACTTCTGTCGCCAATGTATCTTTTCTTTTTGATTGAAAAGATATTTCTGGCGCGTGCCTTGTCGACTTTTCGGGTCTGGGTTTGTTTTCTTCTGTCTTAACCCTAGCGATAATTTCTTCATCCTGTTACCTTGCTGGACCAATTGCTTCCAGATGCGGCTTTCAGCAACCCCTATCTGGGTTAGGAGTGAAGTTTGTAGATTGGGGCGGCATGTTTCTACCATGGTGGCCTGGGTCATTCCGCTAGGACATCAGAGCGCCATATTCTAAAATCTCTCCACAAATATTTTGACTGACTCCCCCTTTCGCTGCTTTGTTGCCAAGAGAGTGGGCATTGTAATTTCTGAGTCGTCTTCAAAGAAGCATATCAGGAAGAGCTTTTTCAAATCACCCCAGTTTTTTATGGAGCCCTCTGGGAGTTTTATGAACTATTCAAAGGCAAGCCCTTTTAGAGTGTCGATAAACAAACGTGCCAAGATGGCATCATTATCTACTACATTTCCTGTCTGAGACTTGAAGTAGTAGATGTGTTGGTTCGGTGACCCTTTGCCGTCGAAGGCCTGTAAGGTCGGAGCTTTGAACTTAGAAAGGTACGGAACAAGGTCCCACTCGGCCGGATATGGTCGGACCACTCCTGCTTCTTAGAGGCCTTTTCGGTTAGTAAAGGCTTCCAGACGCTGCTCTAATTAACTTATTCTTTTAGACTGAATACCCCCATTCTCCGGGTTGCCTTCCTCTTTAGACGAAGATTTAGACGACTCAGAATTAGATTGCCCCTTCTCCTCGATATGTACGGAAGATAAGCTCTCTCCTTCTTTTCGTTAGCCTTTAGACTTCTTAGAAGAAGTTTTGTCAGTTGACTTCCTCTTGTCTTCAAGCAATTGTGCAAGCATCTGTTTGAGTGAATCGATAGATTCTTGTTGAGCATAAATCATATCGAATTGTTCCCTTTAGACCTGGGCTTGTTGTTCAAAGCGCCTGACAGTCTCCTTGGGAGTATTTGTTATGTACGCAAAGGCTTCCTTCTCTATGGAAGAGTTCGAGCCTGCGATTCTTCAACGGTAGAATGTGATTCACTTGCTTCAATGTCCCGAGCTAGGGCACTGCAGTTGATCGGGACTACCATACCAGTCCGAGTCCGAGTAGGCCAATACACTCCTTCTGGTTCTGTGTCAGACTTATCGGAGCTGACCGCCGATTGTTTTTTCCTACTCTGCTTGTTGTGTTCGCAATGACTTCAGGGCACTCCATGTCAGAGAGGCTCTCCTTCTGTGGGAGCGACACCTCTTGGCTGATCGGAGGTCGAGGTCAATCGTCTGAATATCGACTGTTTGCTTGCATGTGAGCTGCAGCGGCATAGAGAACATTATTGTGATGAGCCTTTCACAGCAACAAGATGGAATGATCTGATTAGCACTCCTTTTCTTTGTCAAATAATCTCTTAGATCCGTCGGAGGGGAATCAAAGAGATTGGCCTCGGGTTATCGAGGGATTTTCAGCTTCTGAGGGCCACCCTTACGTCGAGAATCTGAGACGCAGGGTTCAGAAACGCGGAGCTCACGTTGTGTAGAATAGGTGCAGCTCTCGCGTTTTGACTTTGAAATGTGGGTCTCGTGCCTCTGCTGAGCAGAGATGCGGGCCTCACGTTGCTAATTGTCGCGTTTGGTTAGCGACGGTTTGAGACCGCGGACTTTCTCAATTCCGCATTTGGTTGTATAGACGCGGGTCTCGTGTCTCTGAGAAGAAGCATAGCCCTCGCGCTATTGAACGTTACGTTTGGGAAGTGAAGTCTCAGAAACGCAAGCCTGTTGGGCTTTACATTTTGGTCTCCATACGCAGACTTCGCGCGTCTGACGTAACTTCGAAGAGACACAGACTTGAGCCTCGCGTTCTGTATCTGCTGGACGGTTGGTTGTTCCAGCTTCTTGCGCTTGTAGTTGATGCACGCGTTGTCTCTGTTGATGTTCAGCTTTCTGGTTATGCCGTACGGGTTGGGAACCCCTAGTAACCTGGAACTGAGGAAGAGAATGGGTATGAACGGGCTGAACATCAACAACGCTAACCTCGCGAGTCTCATGGGAGACGTTAACGCGGGTGTTACGTGTGATGTGGTTAGCCATGGCACTCTTCTTATCAGTTGCGTCTGAAGGGATCTCAGAGCGGATTTGAGAGCGGGTCCCTAAGGAGACCTTGCGGTACTGCCACGCCCTAGGGCTCTTAGAGCCAGAAGAGAGGAACTCTTCATACTTCGTCTGGTCGAACTCCACGACAAGTGATTCAATCATTTTTCCCATGTAGGTGATGTCACCTTGTGCCACAACTTGCTCATCGGTAGAGAAAGTGTTCCCCAGCGGAGTCGCCATCTCTTGTTTGGTAGGAAAAATTGAAGATCGAGGTGTAAATTCTTTATCTGATTGTAAAGAAAAGTACAACAATCAATAATCCTTTTACAAGAGGGGAGATATTCAAGCTCAAATCTCCCCTTTGTTTAATGTCGGGTTCTTGATGTGGTGATGGAAAGTGTATCTTATTTTCTGTTGATTGGTGAACGTCAGGACCTCTTGGGAATCCTCTCTTTAGATGGTAGACGAAGTAACACAGCTTCTGTCCAACAAGAATCTCAAAGAGACTGTAGGCAAAAATAAACTTGTACGCAGCAAGTTGTTAGAAGAGTTGAACTCTCTCTTTCTTTTAGCTAGAGATCTTGGTCCTTCTACGGTTTACAACCGAAGTTCTTCTGACCAAGATTTTTCCGACCACTCATCCATAGCAAACTGGGCTATTTATAGAGGTTTCAGGAGTAAAAGTGTCCCCTAAAAATGCTCCATAATGGGGGTTAACTCCCTCATTACGTGGGCAGTAATTGACCCAGTAATGAGGACAGTTATAACTGAGACGTAAGCTTTGGGCCTCGTGTTTTGCTATTGAGGTGATGCTTGAGAAACGCGAGCTTCAAATTCTGCGTCAAGCTTCACGTGAGACGTGGGCTTTGGACTCTGCATCTTGGTACTATAGAAATGTTGAGACGCGGCTTTCATGCTCCGCGTTTTGGTCATTGCAGTGATGTTGAGACGCGGGTTTCAACCCTCGCGTCTTGGTGCTGCGCTGGTGGCAATGATTATCCTTGCGTCTGGAGTTTGGATTCTGCTTTTAATGACTTGTCTTCAGAGATTTTTAGACAGCCTACACCATGGTCGCAAAAATGATAGAAAGAGACGCTTTTTTGATTTAAAGAAGTAAGAATATTTAATCCAAGTCACAGTCGTTGAAAAGAAAATTAGGAATTAAAGATTTTTAAAATTTTTAAATTTTTTAACATAGCGACCAAGGTCAAAAAAAATTTTTTTGATTCCATTTTTGTCGACTCGGTCGAAGTTATTTGTATTAGTGTCTTAGGTTTATGCGACCTTGGTCGCAGTATTTAAAAATTGTTTTTTAAATTATTAACATCCTTTTCTTTTAAGATTATTTTTTTTAAAATTCTGCGACTGATGTTGCAGTGTTGTTTATTTTCTCATTTTTGGGGGTCTGTTCGCAATCTGTTCTAATAAGTTAGCCTAATAGGTGTTGGCCCAAAGGCCATTAGCCCTATATCTTGTTGAATATTTTGATGATAACAAACCCATATTAATTATGTATTTAACATTTTTGTTAAAAGTATTTCATGTTAAACAGGTCGATTGACGGCTCCACTATCAAGACTCACAAGTTTGGACGCCGCTAAGATATGCATTCCCAAGCTAAGCACATTAGGAAGCTTCGGGATCAAGACATGAAGAAAGACCAGTCAAGATCTAGACAATGAAAAAGTCCAAGATTTGTAATTTTGCTTTTTCTTTTAGACTCTTTGTCAAAACCTAGATTTAGAAGTAGAATTATGGGATTGTCACTCACACACACACTTTAGTTTGATTTATGGCTTCAAAAACAATTTCGATTTCCTACTTAGTTTTATAGGTAACATGTTTGGAAATTTGTTTTTAGAAACTTTAAGTTTTTGGAAAAACCAACTTTTAGAAAAATAAGTTTTTATCAGAGAAACTTTATCAAAATGTTTTAACATGTTAGGGTAGTGACATATGGTCATACTCCTATTTTTACAAGGTCCAAAACCCAAACCACAAGACCAAAACCAAAAGACCCAGTTCTGGCTTTCTGGCAGTTCTGATTTTTCAGAACAGACAGGAGCCGGTCGACCGCCCGGGTCGACCGACGTACACGCTGTGCATGTGTGTACGTCGGCCGACCGCTCCAGTCGACCGGGCACTTACAGTGCTCTCTGTTTGTTCCGGTCGACCGGGGCGGTCGACCGTAGTCCCCCAACGGTCAAAATATGACCGTTGGCGGTCGACCGGCCCGGTCGACCGGCAGCTGTCAGAAGTTCTAACAGACTCCAACAGCTATATTTTCTGACAGATTTTGTTGGGATCTCACCCCAACGATCTCTCTTGCTGTTTTACCCAGTTTTTCAACCCTATAAATAGTGGGTCACTTCAACATGATAAGACAACTATTGCTAAACATTATACAAGAGATTTTCATAAGAATTTCAAGTCTTCATTTTAGAAAAGATTTTCAAAGCCAAAATTTCATACACCCATTTGAAGCCTATTCCTCTACTTCTCTCTAGATTTTGCACTACACAATCCCAAATTTCTACATCTACATATTGGTTATAGGATTGTGCAAGTGAGCTATTTTTGTGATCAAGTGTGATCATTTTCTTCTTGAGCGAGAGTTGTGAGGCATCGGCCTCAAGGCGAGCTAGTGTGCTCCGGGTGGTGTTGCGGCATCACAAGTGATCAGACAAGTGTGTCCTTGTATTGAAGATCCTGTGGGATCGACAATAGTGGAAATCCTTCAAGTGTGAGGCGGGAACGTAGAGCGTGGCTCGAACCTCGAAACATATACTTGTGTTTGCGTTTGCTCGAATTTTCTCTAAACTCAACTCCTTTAATTCTTGCACTACTTATTGTGTTTTTGCTAGTCTTTTAATTTGAGCAATTTGTCAAGTAGAATTTTTAATTCTACATTGTTGCCATATTTCATATAGCCATCACCTATTCACCCCCCCTCCCTCTAGGTGATTTCAATGGTATCAGAGCCTAACCCTACTATTTGGTCTAACAACCTTAGGGAGATCCTTGCTATTTGGCTATATTAGTTGCATTTTTCATATATTGTGCTTTATATTATTCATCCATGGCATCACTTGACTTTTCTAGCATCAAGTCCCCACCAAAGTTTGATGGCTTGAACTTTCCATATGGAAGGTCAGATGAACCTCTTCCTTAAGTCCCTAGGAGTTAGGGGTTGCTAGGTCCATTACAAAAGAATTTATTGAACCCCTCACTGATGAGAGCTCATGGTCCGAGGACCCTCCAAGGATTATGAAGCTAATGCTAGAGCACAATATGCCTTGACCCAAGCCTTAATGAGGATGACTTATCACGCATCATAATTGCAAATCCGCATTTGAAGTTTGGAACATTCTTATTGTGACTCATGAGGGAACGTCACAAGTCAAAGATCCAAGATTGACTTGCTACGTTCTCAATATGAGAATTTTTATATGTTTGATAATGAGAGCATTGATGACATGCTCACGCGTTTCACCAAGATCACTAATGCCTTGTCTTCTCTAGGTGACGCAATTAATAATGACCAAAAGATTCGCAAGGTCATTAGAGCTCTTCCCAAAGCTTGGGAAGTAAAGGGCAACCACCCTCAAGGAACTCAACGATAGGGAGGAGATGGACTTCTCCGGCTTCATCGGAAATCTCAAGACGCATGAGATGGAGATGAAGGTAAGAGAAAAGGGAGGCACCCAAAAAGAAAGCACTTGCCTTCAAAGCCACTCCAAACATCCATGAAGAGGATGATTCATCGGATGATTACGATGAAGATTTTGTCATGCTCATCCGGAAGGTGGGCAAAATGTTCTACAAGAAAGGGAGGCAAAGCAACTTCCGAAGAGGGAGACCTCAAGGAAGGTATGAAAGAAAAGAGAAGAACCCGGTCCTTGCTTCCATTGCAAGAAGATCGGACATCTTATCGCCGATTGCCCCGCTCTTCAAGCGACCACCTCCAAGAACGGCCCCAAAAGAAGAAACCATGGTGGCCACGTGGGATGACACGGAGTCGGATTCCGAAGAGGAAACGACGCCGCACACATGTGCTTCATGGCACATGGAAACGATGCTTCGAAGGTAACTATCGACAACTCTATAGATGATGATGAGCTAACTATGGATGAATTAGCCAATTTTTTGAAGAACTTCAACATAGATATGAGATTTCTCAATCTCATAATAAGAAATTAAAAGGGAAAATGAATCTTAAAAGATAAAATTAATATTATTGAAAAGGAGAAAATGATTTATCTTGTGTTTTTAAGAAATTAAATTGATTTTGAAAAATACAAACTAGCTTGTAAAGGGAAAACCCCCGTTGCATCATGTAATAAAAATGATTTTGTGGAAATGCAAAATGAGTTGATGTTTTAGATTCAACTCTTAAAAAGTGTGCTTTTGATCTAACTAAATTTGCATCTAGATTTCCTAAGGGAGTAACCCAAGCGAAACACACTCACCCATGCACATGCACGGAAACATGCACACACACATAAACATGCATACATGTATGGTAGTGGTAGAATTTACATTTGCACGCATTGTGGCCGCAAAGGCCATTTAGAAAAGTTTTGTTTTGCTAAAATAATGTGCATAATAAATATGTTTGGGTTCGTCCCGGTACTAATCTTAAAGGACCCAAAAGATATGGGTACCAAAAGACCCACCAAATTTAGATGATGCAGGTGGATCTTCTTCCTCCAAGACTTAGGGGAGACGGTGCCCGGGTGGTGGATGCAACTAAGCTCAAGGAACACATCGCATTTGCATCGCTATCTTGGAGGCACTATTTTGGAGATTGCCCATGCTTGGTAACTTCTCCATTTAAAAGTTTTTGTTTGGTTATTTATATACACATGTATAGGATTGTTAGTTTACTTTTATGATACATTGATATATGCTAGTGTAAACTTACATCCCTATCATGATTGTGTATATGCCATGTTTTAATATCTTGTCTTTTATACCATGTCCATTGTACGTCTACATGCCATGCCTAGACTAGCTTATTTATATATACACATTGTATTTTCAAAACTAGAAATAAAATTTTTGTAAAAATTTCATATTCAAGCAAATACCTTAGAGATGGCAATTGCGCACCTCAACTCATTCAAGAGGAATCAAGAGGATGAAGTTCAGAACCCGTCACCGGTATTCGGCTTCAACATCTCTAAAACTTTATTTTTTGTATGAAAATTAAATAAAAAGTCTTGTGTGAATTTTTGGTTGACATGATAACCTAATGAAGATTTAAAAACATTGTTGTATTTTTGTATGTTAATATATATCCTATTTAATTGTTAAATAGTTTTTATTTAAATTTTTTTTTTGGAGCTCTGTCTGTCCACAGTTTTTTGGGCAAGCCGGTCGACCGGCCCTAACCCCGGTCGACCGCCAGTGCGTGAAAGAGAACAATTTTTTTTGCTCTC